>JAOEHV020392479.1:0-10761 GCA_025447995.2 Isaurus tuberculatus | reverse complement strand
TGGCAACGACTGTTTCAAAAATGGCAACGACTGTTTCAAAAATGGCAACGACCGTTCCATGTGGCAACGACCGTTTACGAAAGGGAAAATTGCATCTCCGCCATATACTTTAAGGTGTTAATTATCTGCTTTTAAATCTAATTGAGAACAGACGACTTCTGAACGTTATAGTTAAATGATTCAAGCTGAGATAGTGCTAGGGTTAAGGTTGAAAGATGTACAGTACTAAAGATTTCCATAGATTATATATAATAAACAAAATACAGACACAGAGTAAGTGATAAAGATGTTAGAGGAAAGATGAAGGTAGGAACGATGTAAGGAAAGTTGAGAACAGCAAGGCTGAGGTGGTATGGACATGACCAAAGAAGAAGTGAGGAATATGTGGGAAGAAAGGTACTTAAAATGAAAACACTAGGAAAGAGGAAGAGAGGAAGGCCAAGGAAGAGGTGGGAAGATCAAATAAAGGATGATATGAAGAATGTTGGTCTAGGGCCTGGGGGGCCTGTGCCCCCCCCCCCTTTTTGTGATTTTTTTTTTACAAAAACACCATGTATTCCATTTATTTAAACTCTTTATTTGAACAAAGTTTACGAGCAAGAAATTATTCTTAAATGATACAAAATTTGTCGCAAAATGCTGGAAATAGCCATTTTAGAGACTTGAATTTTTAAAAACTTCTGGGGGGGGGGGGCATGCCCTCAGACCCGCCTAGAAAACTCGCGCCTTTGGCGCTTGCTGTGCCCCCCCTTTTCAAATTCCTGGATCCGCCCTTGGTTTCCGGCATTGTAATCAGTTTTTGGTGGACGTCCATCAAACCTCAGAGCATTTTTAGATAATTTTATATGATATGTATATATTTAGATTACTGGGCATCTTGTTAAGACCAGTGATTTCTTCCAGTTAAAATAAAGTATTTATTATTATTACTATTATAATTACTATCATCATCCATTATCTCAATGACTTTGCACTATTATGGCTGACATTTCCAAATGACAGAGGTGAAACTAAACACTAAAATGTCTTCAAACAAAAATAACCCACTTTACCAATTTTCACAATATTAAAGTCTTCCTTTATTCTTTTTTTCAGTCTGTACTCCTCACTTAATGCTGCAACATCAATCTTTAATTCCTTCTGCTTTAGTGTCTGGTCATCATCCTATGATAAGAAGTAAACGTTAAGATAGTCCATATCATTTTAAGTGAGTACACCAGTACAGATAGTACCATCAGGTGACTGGGTTTGTACAGATAATACCATTAGGTGGATGGGTTGGTACAAATAATACCATCAGGTGGAAAGGTTGGAACAGATAGTATCATTAAGTGAGTAGGTTAGTACAGATAGTACCATCAGGTGACTGGGTTTGTACAGATAATACCATTAAGCAGATGGGTTGGTACAAATAATACCATCAGGTGGAAAGGTTGGAACAGATAGTACCATTAAGTGAGTAGGTTAGTACAGATAGTACCATCAGGTGACTGGGTTTGTACAGATAATACCATTACATGGATGAATTGGTACAAATAATACCATCGGGTGGGCAGGTTGGAACAGAATTTTACTACCAGCAAGTGAGTAGGTTAGTACAGATAGTACCATCAGGTAGATGGGTTGGAATGGATAGTACCATCAAGTGGATGCATTGGAAGACATTAACATTAAGTGAGTAGGTTAGTACAGATAGTACCATCTGGCGAGTGGGTTGGAACAGATAGTACCATCAGGTGAATGGGTTTGAAAGGACAGTACCATCAGGTAAAAGGTTGGAAAAAATAGTACCATCAGGTAGATGGGTTGGAATGGATAGTACCATCAAGTGGATGCATTGGAACAGATAGTACCATCAGGCAAGTGGGTTGGAACAGATAGTACCATCAGGTGAATGGGTTTGAAAGGACAGTACCATCAGGTAAAAGGTTGGAAAAAATAGTGCCATCAGGTAGATGGGTTGGAATGGATAGTACCATCAAGTGGATGCATTGGAACAGATAGTACCATTAAGTGAGTAGGTTAGTATACAGATAGTACCGTCTGGCGAGTGGGTTGGAACAGATAGTAGCATCAGTAGGATAGGTTGGAAGAGACAGTACCAACACGTGAATGGGTTGGAACAGATATAACCATTAGGCGAATGGGCTGGTACAGATATTACCATCAGTTGATTGAGTCGGAACAGGTAGTATCAGGTGAATGGATGGGAACAAAAAGTATCATCAGATGAATGGGTTACTGGTAAAAAAATAAGAACTAAATAAATTATCTCACCTGTACAATGACAGGCAACTGACTCCATCTTGTAGCTCCCTTTACTGGCTTTTTATTTTCTGTTCCAGCTTTGTCACTTTTAGACTCCTTGCCTTTCTTTTCAAACCACACATTTGCCTTTTTGGGGAAATTCTCTTGAAGCTGTTTCTGAAACTTAACTTTTTCATTTGTATCTAAAACAATTATATTTGGTTCTGACTTTGTTGGAACCGGTTGTGCACCTCCAAGTAATTCCTGTTGGTAAAAGTTTTCAGTAGAAAGTTTTTTGTCGCCAACCTTCTTTGAAAAGCTAAAAGATGGTACGTAGTGCTCATCAGTAGGTTGCTTTTCTGAATAAGTTTTTTCTTTGTCCATTTTGTTTTCAGTTGATGAAGAAGTTCTTGATTTAAAATGTTTTGTCTGTAAAGTTTTTTCATTCAGCTTTTTCAAAAAATTACTCAATCGATCCTTTTCAGGTCCGCTTATATGATCATTTATAATCCACTCAGCTGTTGATTTACTAAGGCTAGCAAGAACATGCTCATCCCATTGATGCTTTGAATTACCTTTTAACTCTGGTTTATCAATCTCTAGCAATTGAATTTCCTGAGAAACTTTAAAGTTGTTTAAAGATGATTCATTTAGAGAATATTCTAGAACTGGACTACTTTCCTTTAATGGTTCCAATTTTCTTGGGCCACTCAGAAAACAAGGTCCATGCCTTCGTACTGGGCCAGGAGGATCATGCCTACCTACTAAGCCTATAGATTTCTTTTTATGATATGAAATACCAGAAGTATTGTACACTCTTTTTGTGTCACTTTCATTATAAGGTTTAGAAAAAGGTGCCCAGGAATTCAGAACATCATCTGAAAAGTTTAAGCCACTGGTAACTTTTTTCAAGTGAGATCTGCTGACATTTTTGGATCTCTTATCATTTTTAACATTTTGAAGTTGAGCAAAAACTTCAACAACTTTTCCAAGTGGCTTATTGTTTGAGTTTCTGTTTGTGGTATCAAGGAATTGTGTCATGAATCCAGGTCTGTGCCCAGTGGTGATTTTTGAGCCATTAGAAAGATGAGATAACAAATCCTCGTGTTTAAATGGTGGTGTATCTAAATCTGCATCTCTTAGTCCAGATTCATCCTGGCCAACATAGGGAACTTGTATTCCTGAAGCTACTGGGAAAAAGTCTGCACCAAAGGACTTGGTTGGCGACACGCTCGTAGTAACTAAAAATGAGATTATAATATATAAAATTGAGTGCAATCATATTCATTTACAAAAATCAAAAGATTTTACTTCTGCAATTGTAAAGATGGTTTGTCTCTGCAAAAAAAGAGAGTCTAGTTTAAAATGAATCATTGACTGAGCATTGAACAGTGAGTCACTATTTTCGCATCTTCATCGTAATACTGCTGTCATTGGCAAGTCTAGATATAGAATTCCTTTATTACAGCAATAGACCAGAAAACTTCTCTTTTACGAAACATTACTTGTTTTAAATTTCTAAACCATAGCCAACCCTTTATTTTAACCCTCGACATTTCACAACGGTGGCTTAACCTCCACTCAACGGCCAGTTTTCCCTAAATGTGGACGCAATTAATACCGCCTTCTCTGGAACATTGCTTAATCTACAAAATTTAAATTTTCTAAGCGCAGCTTCCTAGTTACCTCTAAGATAGTGGTACATTCAACAGCGGGAAATGAGTAACCAAATTAGAAAAATTAGTGTAAATCTGTAAAGTTCTACAGTTGAATCATAAATCTTTAGTTCCTGTTTTTATTTCAAATATTCATAAATCATTTAATCAAAGGGTATTACAACAAAAAGAAAAAGTAGACAAGTGGATAAAAATCGCTATATAGGTAGAAAATGCGTTCAGAAGCTTTTCGAGTTCATCTAAAACACAAGGAGCAACTCACGATCATCATAAATTCCTCTCTTCATAGTACAGTAGCTATCATGTTCATATAAACTGAAACTATAGTCAAGGCGAATCGGTCACCGAAGAATGAACTGGTTTGATAATATTAGATATACACAGTAATACAGCCATCGATCTACTCACCAGAATTCCGCGGGGTATACATTCCACTTGGAGTAATTTTTTTTATTTCAGTACATTAAAAAGTTTGGCCATTTTATACACAATTGTCCGCCATTTCTGTCTTGATCGATCAACTAGCGCTTTAACGTTGCCTTGGTAACACCACAGGTAGCCCAGGCCTCGTCACGAATGAATACTAACGGTTGATTTACAGTAAATAAATTAATGGTACTTTATATGAACTTAATAAAACATATATGTCTTACCTTAAATCGCAATAAAATCCACTGAAACTTTCATGGCGTGTTTATGAATCCCTATAATATCATGTGGCTGCGTTTTAGCGAGTTTCGTTCAGTTTGACTTGACTTTCCCCTACCAGATGTGGTAGTTGCCCTTTGATGTTTTAAACAATCTCTTTTTTAATTAAAACTTGGCAAAAACTTATTTCAAAAGTACCAAGGAAGCAAAGTAATAACAAGTTCAAACCTTGGCAAACACCTAGAGGAGAACATACCTCCACCCTCCCCCTGACAAACTTGCACCTAAGACTACCCCCCTGACAAAAAATGCTGCCTAAGGGCCTGTTCATATGGAACCGAGTCAGCCCAATATAGCCTGCCAAAACATTTTTCGTTCATATGAGAAAGCGGGCTGTCCAGGTAAGTGGAATCTCGGTAGACAGCTGCTGAGATCCCGGCAAACGGGTCAGACAGAGTGGCGCCGAGACATCTCATTTTCCCATATGAACAGCTCATCCCGGTAGGCGAGATGAAGACTAACCAATTATGCACGTGAAAGCAGTCAAAATGGCAGATTCTGGTAAAACTAAAAACAAAACCACGAAAAGAAAATCTCCGAAATCTGGATACTTCCAATGGGAAGCAGACATGATAGATAAACTGATAGAGTCTTTACAAGACCAGGTTTATACCAGCAGCTCCGCTTTTTTCGAATCAGATCCCTTTGTTAACGGAGCTTCAGTTTTCTCAGAATATAACTACGCTTTCGCAAGATTGATATAAGAATCAAGTTGTTGCGCCTCACCTCGTTAATTTTACACAGCACGATTATTCCGTGAAGTTGTAGAATGAGAGACAAAACAGTTATAAGGCTAGTAGCAATGAGGGGCAAAAGTGCAAGCTTTGTACGCGCCATGTTTCACAGTCGTTGTGTTAACATTTTCGATTTTGGCGCGCAAGTGATCACATGACAACGCCCCGGTTGCTGGGACGATGTTTCCCATATGAAAACGAGAAAATTTCCTCCCCGCTTGCCGGGCCAGCCCGCCAACCGGGCTGGCTCGGTTCCATATGAACAGGCCCTAAGGCTCTGAGCTATCAACTTCAATCCATTATGTTCCCACTTTCCCCAGCGAGCCATTCTAAAACAAATGACACATCCAAGACTGATTGAGAGCGCGTTGTTTTATTACTTCGGAGAGCGAACGATTCGTAAGAGTTCTAATACGAGAGATGAAAAGTTGAGTGATATAAAAAGTGAAATCATCAATTGCGAAAAAGACAAGAGATTAGCAAGAAATGAGCCTCTATGTAGCTTGAAAAAAAAAGAAGAAAACCCTATGAATTATCAATTCTTTGTTCCATGAAAAACCTTGATTCCTAAAGCCTGGTTTTCACTAGCGACGCAAGCACAAGCGCAAACAAAACTCAAGCATAACAGCTCTTATTTAACCGTGAAAACGGCCTCGACGCAAGCATAAACACAAGCACAAGGATCATAAATTTTACTTTTTCTTGGGCTTGCGTTCGCATATTCCAAGTGAAAACAAACCGCCGCACAAGCACAAGGAAATCTACTACATTTGGTTATGTCTGGCAAATTATAGCGTTCGCTCCAGTTCGCCCCATGTCTGAGCATTTCAACAAGATGGCGGAGGCCGCGGAACCTTGTAACTAGTAAACATTTTGTACTATGATTCTTGTGTTTATGCTCGATGTTCGCTTTCACTTGGCACAATTACCTTCTGCTTGCGTTTGTGTTTGCGTCATTAGTGAAAACCAGGCTTAAGGGGCAGCCATTATAAATCACGGATAAATGGGTGAAAAAAATTTCTGTGCATGATTTTTTTTACACAAGTTGACTGTCGGAACTTTGCCTTCGATAAGAAAGAAAATAATTTTTCTGTCTGAAGAGCAAGATTTCTTTTTGCAGGTTTCCTTGGCTGAAACTTGATCATCGTCAATTCCCTCCCGAGATTTCTAACGACTTGCCCCTAACAGGAATTATTATCCCAGAAAATCTGAAACTTTTTTGGAAACAACAATAAAAAACGAAATTATCAAAAATCTACACATTGTCGTTTGCAATTTGTTTTTTGGCTTTTAGGCTATTTAATGTTTAGTGTCCAAATCACATAATTCTCGAATGAATACTTTTCAATTTCACTGTTTGTTATAAAATACGTGTTTGATATCGTACAAATGAAAAAAAAAAAGTTTCCTGAATATGTTTCCTTTGTATTCTGTTAAGTTGTAGTCAAAAATTAAAATTAATTTAATAATTTAAAAATAACCTTAACTTATTTTCCAAATCTCTGCAAATTTACGTCTAAAATTGCCCTTGACCAACCTTTTAGGAACTCACTTGGAGACAAGAAACTCAATACGATCTGGATTCAACAAAAATACCTGGCAAACTTGTTAATTCCCTCCCCCCCAATCCCTCCCGACCTAGATAACATTGCTGAAGCAAGAACAAAAACAGGGCTTGACATTAATAGTGGCCCGATGGCCCCAAGGCATTTTTTGCCCTATCGGGCCTGTACGGACCAGTGACTTTTGAAAATTGGTGGCCCTATGGGGCTAGTAACTGTTTTTGAATGTAAGTTTGTAAGATATGTGACAGGCCTGTACGCAGGGGGGTGCGCACGCACCCCCCCCCAACGCCAGTAAAGGTCCGCAAAAGTTCACTTGATTATAAAAGTAATGAATAGATATATATATGCTAGATACAATAAGTTCGGCGTTCTAGATTCCGCCATGAGCTCATTGCTTATGAAAACAATGTGTTCAGCACAAATAACTTTTTTCTCTTACTTTTCCAAGCCTTTTTAGGAAGAGGAAAATGTATCCGAGGGTTGGGGGGAGGGGGGTTGTTCCGATAAAAAATTTGTGCGCACCCCCCCCGGCAAAACTCCTGCGTACGGGCCTGTGTGATTGGTATGAATCATTGATAGTGGAAAGCAAAAACAGCGTACCAAAAACAGTGAATTCTCTTACAGGCAACTACAAAAAACGAACGAGACCATGTTGGACCGGTACATATGCGTTATTGAACAAGCGTGAGGTCAAGATGGCTGGATATTGGCCAAGTTCTTTTTTTGCATTATTATCGACCGAGACGAAGTCGAGGTTAATGAAAATGCAAAAAAGAACGAGGCCAATATCCAGCTATCTTGACGAACAAGCTTGTTCAATAAAGGATTTATTATATGACCAAAGAATTTCTCTTTACTACTGCAAATCCCGAGCGGGCAAGATGGCCCTATCTTGCCCGCTCGTGCAACCAATCAGAACACAGAATTCGCTTCATCTTGCCCGCTCAGCGAGCCTGCCATATAATAAAGTTTTTTATTGGGCAACTAAATTTTACTGGCCCGATGGGTCACTAAATATAACTGAAAACTATTAATGTCAAGCCCTGAAAAGGAAACATACTTCTTTGTAAGTTCTAGTCATTCTCTAATTAAAAGATCCTCAGAGACTAAAGCCTGGTCCTCAATACGACATAAGCATAAGCATAACAAGTCTTATGTCGTAATGGGGACCAAGCTTATGGGTGCATTTCTTTGGGAAAAATCCTATTCCGGATTCTGAATCCAAAAAGGGATTTTTCGTTTCTTTGCAGGCCAGAATATTTAACGGAAACGATCGTTTCCGGTTACGTGTCAGCTCCGTGCTGGTAAAATCACGGAACTGAAAACTAATTTCCAACAATTTCTGAAATCTCCAGGCCTGATATACCGTATTATAACTAATAAGCTATCAATTTCCATATAGAGCTATTCATGTAGTCAATAGATGTAATGTTTGCTTACTAGAAATGCATTTATTATAAAATTCCAACCCAATACTTTTTATAGTCTCCTTTATAAAAAAATAGGTTGCCATGATCAGAATTTACAGAACTGAAAAGTGGTTTTCGACAGTTTCCTATGAATCAGATACACGGAACCGAAAACTGGTTTCCGACAATTTCTGAAATTTCCAAGCCTGCTTTGGTAAATTCCGAAAAGGGATTGTAACCCAATGAATCTGCCCGCGACGAGGATTCAATGGATCTGACTCCAAATTATTAGGGTTCACGATTTTTGAGTTTCTTTGTGAAAGGATTCGAAAACAGTCCTTGTGGCAAGCGGTCTTCGTGCGAAAATACTGGCTCGACCGGTCAGCTATCTAGCTGGAAAAAAATCCCTTTTCTGATTTTTCGTTTCTTTTGCAGAAAAGAACCCGTGATTAATCCTGTTTTTGGATTTTTTGTTTCTTTGGCAAAAAAGAATCCTTGTAATCTCACGCAATAATCCGATTTCGGATTTTGCCAAAGAAATGCACCCTAAATGTCTGGAAAATGAACTCTATTACCTATTACTTCCACATAACCTAACGCGAGTTTTTTTCTTTTTTACTTATGTATGGACTCCCCTTCTTCCTACAAGACTAATAACTCTTAAAACTAAATTTGTTTTTTAACTTTACACACACATGAGCACACCTAACTATCACACCACGTAATAAAGACCTAGTATTAACAAACTTACCAAACCGAGTATTCTAAAGAATAAAAATTTTCCTAGTTGCTATTTTGATAAAGTTTTTAAAACACGATCTTGGTTTTATTTACAAATAATAGTTTTTTCATACTTAAAGCTAAATGGGTATAATTTACAGTAGTATTGCACGGATTTAAGTAATTTTATTGTTACAATATCATAAAAAACCTTCACTTCGCTGGTGTATTTTCTTAGGTTGTTTTTTTCGTCTGCGATAATGTTCATATTTACACTCAATGTGAATCCTGCTATAGTTCATCGTCCTGTAAAAGACGAATGATCAACTAATAAAAACATTCATCATGACCATTATCTTCACAACTAAAACTATCATCATAACTACCACCATCATCTTCCTCAAATCTACCACCAACACCGTCAACACCTTCAACACCACCATCATCATTACTGATCATCACAACTACAACCATCATTATCACAACTACCACTATCAACATCACAAGTACCGTCAGCACCTTCACCACTATCATTACTGATCATCATCACAATTACAACCATCATCATCATCAACTACCACTAGCAACATCACATTTAGCGTCAGCACCTTCACCACTATCATCATCATTACTGATCATCATCACAATTACTCATCATCATCACAACTATCACTATCAACATCATAACTACCGTCAGCACCTTCACCACTATCATCATCATTACTGATCATCATCACAATTACAACCATCATCATCACAACTACCACTATCAACATCACAGCTTCCGTCCGTACCTTCACCGCTATCATCATCATCACAAGCATTACCTAATTATCTTTATAAATATAATCATCACCATTGTCATTACCATTACCACTATCATTACTACCATAACCACCAATACAGCTAACACCATCACTGTTATAACAACTACCATCATCATAATCATCATCATCACTAACATCACTATAATCATCATTGCCACTAACGCAGTCCTTAGGCCAAAATTAGTGTTTGGATGAAGCTGAAGAAAATAACGACATTTATCGTTGAGATCCTGCTATCTATATCACTAGTATCTGTATCGGGCAAGCAATCATGACATAAAAACTCTCTCCCGAACTAGATTTCAAGTGAATGCTAACCAAACACAAATACTTACCGATCCTTGACAACATAAACAGCCAGTTTGTTTTGGAATTTCTGGAGGGGCTTCACCCACGAGATCCTCAGAAGGGGTGCCTCCTGGGCCGAACACATTTAGTTCTTTGAAGCATTCCATTTCTATCATCTGCAAAAAGTAAAACTAATTTATCAAGGTCTTCCTTCCTCCGCTTCAGGGGCGCGTTGGAATTGATGTTGATCTGGAAGGGTTTGTAACAAGAAGCTGGTTAGGTAGTATGGACGTGTGCTTTGAAGGGATATGGTGACCTGTTAGACAGATTCTTACTTTGAAAGTCAGGGAGAAAAGGTCTATATGGGAACACAAAAAAATGCCATCAACGTGCGCCTAACAGGCTGCACGCATAATTATCGGCTCTGCAAATTTAAAGTATTAGTATCTAAACTGTTCACAAAAATCTCAAATTCAGTCTTGAGTTTATTGGAATCTTTCTCTCAGTCTCAAGCCTTAATGTCGTTATTTTATACAAGATCTACGCTAAAGTTAATTTCAAGCTCAATAACTAAGAAGCCGCTTTGT
>JAOEHV020392380.1:0-10761 GCA_025447995.2 Isaurus tuberculatus | reverse complement strand
GGCAGGGGGCAATGCCCACCCAAATATATTGGTTGGGGGGGGGGGCAGGCCCCCTCAATGATAATCTGGCTAACAACAGGAACTTTTGAATAAAAATTTCAGAGGTAGTTTTCGACTTATATACTGAAGGAAAGGGAGGGGGGATGGGGTAATAATGAACTTTTACAATTTCCATTGTGACCACCAATAATTTTTTTGCTTCCGCCGCCCATGTGAAAAGCTGAACAAATGAAGGTTTGGCAGCTGAAATAAAGTTTGATCTTCAAAATTCAATAAGTTGTGTTGACTTTATGTCGCGAAATTTAATACCCTCCTATATTTCTTGTTTTCTCAATTTAATGAAGCAAGCAATAAGGATAATATGTCTTCGACTATGCCTATATGGTACGCGATGCGGTTTCTATAGTTTAATTTTGTTATGAGTTAGTGATGTTCAGCAATAAGAAGTGTAAGGTACAGTACTACCTTTAATTTAAGCTCGCATAGTTCCGTAATTTGTGCCTGTTGATAATCGCTTGGTTTTTGCCGGATAAATGTTTAATTGAAGCTCTTGTAGCACTAGCAATCATTTTTTTGGCAGAAATATTTGGCTATAAGCCAAACCCCCTATCTTGTAGAGATTTCACTAGTTGCCTGTTTAATTTGGTGCAAATATCGCTCGGCTTATAATAAATACGGTATATAAAGTTATACAGTAAAAACCCGCGTGTAAGAACCTACTTTTTTAGAGTTTGGCAAAACAGGTTCTTGTATTTTGGGGTACTTACTGGCATTTTAGGCTAAGTAGGTTCTTAATTAGGTTCTTAATTTTTACGGAGTAGAATATAGTATAATATATGGTTTTTTCTTCATTATAAACTGTTATTTTATAGAATAAATGCTTATAATAATATTTTATAACAACAGTTCACATTTAACATACATTGTGCATTTTTAGTTTCACTGTGCAATTTTTTGATCTCTAAAGACAACCTTTTTGGTAAAATATTATAAATAAAATAGTTTAACCCCACATATAAGAACCTGTTGGAATTTTTTTGGCTAAACAGGTTCTTATATTTTGGGGTATTAAAGTAGCAAATTTCTGCCAGGAGGTTCTTAATTTTCTAGGTTCTTACACGCGGGTTTTTACTGTATTCTTAATAAAATCTTAATTTTCAGCCTCGGAATCAGTATTCTTAAAATATTCAAGTTTTTCCAGTTTCAGCTTCGGTATTCTTATAAAGTGTATTCTTATAAAAAGAAAAGATTGTAATGAAGTTTGACAAAGAAAGTATGGCACATTATATATATAACTAATTAACGGTTTCGCTAAAGAAATCAGACCCTGACTCTAAGGTTTACATCCACATGTTAGAGTGATTTTCATGAACCCATAAAATACACTTTAACATATTACACCCTATTTTCTTTGCTCCCTCTTATATACTTAAGATCAGATAATATAATTTGTTTCACAGTTTCTTGAAAACCACTCTTTACCATGATATAACCTTTATTTACAAAGTTCCAGTTGCAGTTTATACACTATGTTGACATTGAATGGCTCAGGCCCTAACTTAAAAGCCGAGTTCTCAGTTGTAACAGTACCAGTATGCACAAAGCATATGCTTACTTAGTAGTATTTTCCCTGTTTTATCACAAATCAACTTCAATTGATGGGTAAAACACTAATGAGTCTGTGCAGTGCTTGCTCATTCATTCATTCATTCATTCATTCATTCATTCATTCATTCATTCATTCATTCATTCTTTTCATTCATTCATTCATTCATTCATTCATTCATTCTTTTCATTCATTCATTCATTCATTCATTCATTCATTCATTCGATTTCATTCATTCATTCATTTATTTTTGCCATTAGGTTTTACACTATGTTTTACAGAAGATAAAGTTAACTAAATTATAATGGCAGCGGGGAAGCTCAAGGAAAAAACAGAAGGCTTATAGCAAATGAGCTCCCTCGAAATAAGACTAATTATTAAATATGGCTAACAAGAACGGCAGATCATATATTTTTATAAAAAGAGAAGAAAGGACAAAACGAGATGACGAAACGAGAATAGACAAATAGGGACCCTTTCAGGGTTTTTGTTAAAGTCGGCAGAAGAAAAACGTTTTTTAATAAATTAAGTTCCCATTATATAAACTGAAATGCAAATTAAAGTACATTTACAGGTTTTTGAAAGTGTCTTTGTTTTATTATCTTGTCTGCACCCCTTGCACTAGGTTAACGTCATTATTAGGGATATATTTTTCATGGGTTCTCTTGTGTTACAACCAAAATCATAATTACGCACCCAACTAATATAAATTCCTTTGGCTCTTCGAATAATTTTCCTGTTCTGCCAATCAAACTACCATCTGAGCATCGCATTCACAGCCATTGTGTGATTTGCTCAGATGATTTGATAGGTGGATCACAAAAAGAAATGTAAAAGGCAGATCGATCAAAGGTTACATAATAATGACCTTATCGGTCACACTTATCGTTAACAAATGCTGACTCCAATGACCAACAGTATAAGCGAGCATTGCCTTTTCTTTAACTTTCACTGTTCTCAAAACTGCTCGCAACACTCTCCTTTTAATAAAAACTGCTAGTATATATAATTAATTAACGGTTTCGCTACCCAGCAATTTTGTCATTTTTAGAAGACTAATATCTTGCTAGAAACTTTCCTTTTAAAGGGAACCTGTGCTCCAAAACTATCTTTTTACATGTTTAAGAACTTCGTTCTGGATTCCAGAAATGTACTTTTTAAGGCATTTCGCTTGCTCATGTTCTCCAAAAATGAATAAAAAAGAGAGCTAGTCAATCGCATGGGGGCCGCCATATTGCCCTGACGTCTAACGTCACAACGTCAAACTGCAATTTGCTATCGAAGAAATCGAAGGTTTTTGTAAAGTTGATTAAAAAGAAAAACGTTTATTTTATTCTATTAGATAATTTTACGAAAATTTCAAACAATAGAACAGTCCGAGCAAGGCAACAGAGCTGATTCTTTTGACAATTTGACGTTGTGACGTCAGACGTCAGGGAAATATGGCGGCCCCCATGCAATTGACTAGCTCTCTTTTTTATTCATTTTTGGAGAACATGAGCAAGCGGAATGCCTTAAAAAGTACATTTCTGGAATCGAGAACAGATGTTCTTAAACACGTAAAAAGATAGTTTTGCAGTACAGGTTCCCTTTAAAGACCTGAACGTTTTCCCACTTTTTTTGCTTGATAAAGCTTCCCAAGTTTTAATCTCAAATCTCATTTATCTCTGTTTATTCACAACTTTATTAGCTAATTAAGCAGTATGTGAACAATGACGTCAATAAAGATGTGCCTAATACTTACCTGCTACAATTTTGTAGTCTGGTGGATCAGTGCTATAGGCAAAACAATGTGCCGCCGTCAAGATCCAGTTAGGAGTGAGAATAGTCCCCCCACACCAGTGGGGTGCTTCGTGAGGAATGAAATCCAAAGTAATTATCCAAGGCCAAGCACCTGGTTGCGCAGTAGTCCCACCCACAATCCTAGCAGTAGATTCTCTTATACCGCACGTTATAGAACCTAATCAACAAATAATAGTGGAGCGAAAATTCATTCAAATGCTTTTAGAAAATCTATTAGGTCTCTCGTCCACCGTTATGCGTTCTCGTCTGAAAACGGGTACTTTTTTTTATCCGTTTTCGCCCTTCCGTCCGCACTAAAACGATTGAAAAGGGAGGCTTATGTCACTGAAAAGTTTGGAGTGGAGGGTTTTGAAAACGGAGGTGCAGCGTTTTAGTGTGGACGGGTTTATGTCACTTCTCATTTGTATGTTTTTATTTCTACTGTGCGAGACGTGGAAACAACGAATCAATCATTGCAGATAATTTGCAGTTCATGTTACTCAACCTTGGTTTCGATCGTGATTGCCAATTTGGAGCTAAAAGTCGCTGTAATTAATTATTTTCATTTATTTTTATAATTTTTAAGAAGGCGGTAGAAAGTTCTGCGATCATTTGTCAATCGTTTCTTGCAAAGATCAAGTTAAAATTAAAGCCATACTTTGTTCGATTTTAAACTCGACCACGAAGAAAGAGTGTTTGGTGAAACAATTTTGTGAATGAAGTCTTAAAACCTGAAGAATGGCGAGAGAAATTTTGAATGTCTGAGGTACTGCCTAAGTGAGCGGAAAACCCGGTACAATGCAAAGCAAAAGCATGCTCGAGTAAAGCTTGGTAACGGAAACGGATGTTAATTAATCCGGTTTTGTTAGTCTAGTATGGACGTTGAAAACGCATAACCAGGCTAGTGTGTAGCGCTAGTAGGTAAAACATTTGATTTAATAAACTCCGTGTTGAAATGTTTGAATCTTTGCCCTAAGTAGAGTAATTAAAAAACTGACCATTCGAGCTTTAGCCCAAAAACTACAGTATATATGGGGATACATAATATATTCAGTTCGAAAAAAGGAGGGCGGGAGTTATAAGAATAGAAAGTTGACCGACCTCGAGTACAATATGTGATTAATAGGTACGAGTGATTTTGAAGGTTTTCAAAACTTCACGAACCTGTAGGCGAGTTCAATTTGAGAACTTAATCACAAATTGTACGAGAAGGTTGCACCATTTGTTATTTATAGTAAATTCAACAAAATTATGAGTTTTGAGATAATGATGAAATGAAAAAAAAAGTATTTTGGTGATAGTAGAGTTATGGAAATCACACAAAAATTGTTGCAAATGGCAAATTGAGTTTGTGTAACACTGAAAACAAGATAATTACTAGGCTACCTGTGGTAAGCCCAGTCATAAAATGGGTTTGTTTTTCCGTTGTCGTCGTCGACGAGACAAATTGTGTCTCCCATGATGCATCGCGGCGCTTGCACTTGAGAAATTTAAATTTAGTTGTATCGAGTTGTATGCAAAACGAACTCGCAAAGCAAGTCCGGAACCCATCAATTTATTCACAATGTGTGCAATTAATGGGAAAGCTATGTCAACAAATGTACCTAAAAGAATTTAATCGTTATTGAACGTATGCTTGAAGACGAATCCCCGACAAAAACTGTAAGACAGCCATATTGAATTCAAGTATCTTGCTATTTAAAAATATGCTAATATTTTGAAAAGTATCATTTTCAAAATTTGTTACATATTACCTTAAAATTGCTAGATTGCTGCAGGCTGTTTTTATGACTTCATATTGTTATATATTCCATTTTTAAAATAACCCTTCGTGACGACATCAACATAACGTGCGTAAACGATAAGTCTCAGTGTAGTTATGATTGCAGAGGAATTCTTACTATCAAGCGTGTATACTATAACTAGCTTTAATACTATTTAACGTTAAGGTCCCATTGGAGCAGTAATATTTACTTAAAACTATATTTAGGCAATAATTTTTAAGAAAACAGTGTTTCAAGTTACATCTAATTTGTTAAAATGTAGTAACATTCACAATTTTATGCACAGGTAGCTCGACCAATCAGAATTGAGTAGTTTTGTTGAGTGTACCAAAAGTTAAGAAATAATGAACGATAAAAGATAGTTAAACAATATTTAAATAAAAGAGAATTTTTCATTAAACCCATTCGGCATCAAAGTGCCAAGTTTGAATATTAATTGCTGTTCTTTTCTTTTTCCCATTACAATTTTTATAAAATGAATCAATCAATCAATCAATCAATCAATCGGGAAAACGGATTTCCTTTATACAATTACCAAAATCTTTTTACATCACTAATTCATCTCAACGTTTTTTAAAATTAAGTGCATGGCGACATTTTTCTCTCCTCTTTTATTTTATATCGCAACAGAGTTCTTCTCTCCCCCCCCCCCCCCTTCCTTTGCCCCAATTTTGGATTGCTCATCAGAAAGGAATTTGGGGTCACAACGTCAAACAGTAAATTTAAGTTTTTTAATGCCTCGAGGCTTCGCAAATCAAACAAAAAAAGTTGAAATAAATAAAAATAAAAATAAAAATAAATAATACATAAAAGTTGTAAGTTACTATAGAAGTTGCTTTTTGGCACATGCACCTGGTAAATCTACAGGAGCAGTTCTCACCTTGGTTGATTGGAACGTCTATCCGGGGCTTTGTAGGAGACGGAGAAGGTGTAGTGGGAGCTGAAAAGGACATGCATTTAAATAATTTATTATATAATGATTTATTGTATATCATCTAATTACCTACCAGTTTCGAGCAACACAACATTGTTATTCATTATAACCAACTAGTATTGCACCCCTTCTATGTTACTCTAGTTAGCGAAGTACTGGGTAGGAAGATCTGGGTTTCCGGTCGGAGTTACACTCTGAATATTAAAAGAACTTGAGAGAAGGTTCTGCCTTTTTTTGCTCCAAAATCTGCAAAATGCTAGAAGTTAGCCGATATTGACTATCTGCCCATGAAACTAATTTGTCCTCTCTCCCGAAACATACACATCGCACTGAATAGAGTATAGTTATAACAACGTTGTGTGGTCTTTTATTAATTCTACTAAAATTATTGTTATTGTTCTAAATAAATGAATGGTGTAAAGTTGCGGTGTAAGGTAGGGTCCTTTTGTTGTGTGTTCTGTTCTACTGAGGCCATTCTTAAAGTTTTTAACGTACGTGATCCGCAGTAGTACACTATATAAGACTCTCAGTTGGGCCTTGTATACATTACTCTTAAAGTAAGATTAATAGACTGCAAAAACTTCAAAACAAAAATGTTTAGTATGTCTAAAATTATGAGTTCTTTTGATTTAGGAGATGAGTAAGCGTTTTTTTTACTCACACCTGAAGATGTCGAGATGATAATGAAACGTTAACAGAATAAAGAAACTAAATTTGCAAAGAATTTCTTGCTCTACTTACTTGAGCAAAAACCACACGTTTTGGAGCATTTCTTCTTCATCGTTTCTCTCTGTTTCTGATCATTGCACAACGTTTTTAACTCGATGCAATTTTTTTCTTTGTCCTCGCAAGCTGCAAGAGTTGATGATAAATCTTGCTTAATTTTTTCTAACTAGCAAAAACGATAAAAAGTGAAGTAAATTTCGATTTGATTCGTGTATCTGAAAAACTGTTTTTGCTATCTAGCCCGATAGAAGCTCTTAAAATCCGGACCATCATACATATACAAAGTGTATCTAGTAATAAACAGTAATAATAGATAAATACTTCATAACGATTCCTTTAAAAAAGCTCAATGTCATATCTCAAATTCCTCCCTCCTCAACTTAACAATCACAACCGGTTGGAGCCTGATTTATGTCCAGATAATGATGACCAAGAAGACATTGTGAATGGATATCCTCTGTTCTAGACTATTTCTATTCAGGTCCGAGGTTCAACCGCCGCCTGGTTGACATATATGGAAAGAGGAGTCACTGTGGTTGATTGGTTATAACTCCTGCCTCCCACCTCAGTGACAAGCTGGGCCCGGTTTTTCAAAGGTACGTTGCTTAGCACTAAGCTAAATCCTTTTCCGAGCCTAGTGGCCCATGGGGCCGGCGCTTTTCTCAGGTTTCTGTAGTGTTAGGCGGATGGGAGTCCTTGACTCCCCCTGGACGGGACACTAATCCATCGCAGGTTAGCTCCTAGCCGAAGCTGGTACGGTACTCATTTACAGAGCTCGTAAGGATGAAAAGCTGAGTAAACTTTGGCGGAAAAGAAGGTCATATGTTGTTCAAATTTTGATAGAGCCGTGGAATCGAACATGGGTACTTGTGGTTGGAAGGCAGAGATCTTACCAACTTCACCAACCACGCCGCCTTGATTAGCACTAGATCGGGGTTAAGTTTTTAATCAAAGCACATGTTTCTCGCCTTTCATAAACTGATTTGACTCGGAAATTTGCGGTTGACATACATGACCAAGTACGACGTCGGAAACAATCTGCACGTGCAAATGAAAACGGCTGTAAAATCGGCTGAAGTGTAAAATGTTTGCAACTTGTTAGTAATGAAACATTAGAGAGTATTAAATTTTTATTTCTCTATAACCTCTAACCGGAAAACTCAAAGCATTTCGTGACATGGAACAGCACGGCAGCGACAAGAAAAGCGATTAGGTTCATTCCACAACCGTTGCCTGTTTTTTCTTAAATGGAACTATCGAATCACCAAAGAAGAGATCTAGAATCGAACTGACCACACCCCCTTATTATCTATATTCTGTAAAGGAAGCGGCTGACTTGGTTTGGCCACGTTGTACGTATGACAACTTCCCGCCTGCCACGTAGACTGTTGTTTTGGAAGCCATAAGGATGGCAGCGGCCCGGCAAAATGAACGCAGTCCTAAGGGACCTGCTCCCTATCATAGTAAAGCTTGACGTGGAGATGCCCTTTCTAAAGATCGTGCACTGTGGAGGGAAACTGACTTTGCGCTATGTGGCCCCAGGCCCTACATCTCCTGCACTAGCCGGGAGAGAGAATAATGGCCAAAATGTTCTAAGAAACATTATTCCTTACTTGTTCAAAAAGGTAGTTAGACAGACAGACAAAGATAAATCTAATTACTCACGGGTACAGAATTTACAGCTTTTAGGACAATTTATAGTCAGATAGTTGTGGTATTCTTTATCATTGCAATGCGCTTTGTAGGCATCACAGTAAGAGCTTTTGTCTTCGCAAGCTGAAGAGTTCAACAAAAAGTCATTAGTATTTCTGCTACTACCACTATCATTAACATTAACACTACCACTTTACCACTGTACTACAAATTAGCTAAACACTGCCACTATGACTACCTCTGTAACTACAAACTAATAACTGAAAACTAGTTATTTTTTTTCTTTCGCTGCGATTACATAGTAAATATAATTGTTTTTGTTTTAAGTCCGCGGATTTTTTGGACAGCGGTTCATATCTAGTCTCAGTCTTTGCGAGCGAGTTCGTGTTTATGTTGGCGCCATTTTGCGATGCTTTTCTGTTAACAAATAACTACTGTTTTTTGAATGGCATTTCAAGGATTTACCTTCTACCGCAGTAAGCAATAATGAAAGTAGATTTTAAAGTTGAATTTATTGTTTTCCTTTCAAGTTTTAAAACGATGAACTATAATTTTAGGTTTCACCGAACGGACGGGAAAGCTATGATATTTAGCTTTCCAGCCAACAGCTTGTTGCTAGGGACAACTGTCACGTGATAAAAACGGCTATAGTTTTAATCACGTAACACTTTATGCACTTTTATTACGCAATAATAACACATTAAATATATACAAATTATTACATCTTAATAACTTGATACTGTTTTTATTCACGAGTTTTTTTTTTTTTTTTATCATATCACGAACGAGCAAGTCCGCGAAAGAGTGAGTGATATGATACAAAAAGACGAGTGAAAAAAAATTATATCAAGATATTAATTTTATTACACAATTTAGGGTAGATGCAACAACATACAAACACGCGAAAAACTTACAAACCACGACGAAGCGATGTTTTTAATTTCAAAACTTTTTTGAAAAAAAGGCGGTAGGCGTACGTCGCCAAACTCGTGATACAATAATACAAGCTTTGCGATTGGCTGAAAGCACGTGAAGTGATATCACAGCTTTATCACAGGGATATCTACCCTAAATGTGTAATAAATCATTGAATCTTATTGTAAATGACATTAAACTTTAAACACGGAGCTGCAGTATAGAAGCGAAAGCCCCGTCGAATGCCCTCTTTTGTGAAAAGTTTGAATATTTCGTTTACTCAAATGGCTGTCTTTACAAAAGTGAAGACTGTTGGCATTTGGCAAAATGTAACGTAAAATTTTATGTCATAAAATGTTGAATGTAAAACTATATTTTAAATCTCTTTTTATCACTGCAAGAACGTAAAAGTTTTTTAGAATTTGGTTTATTAGGATTCAAATTTTGTATTTGGTTGCTAATCATTCAACAAATCATCGCCGAACACAACAGGAAACTTCTTTATGAAGCAAGCAACACAAAATAAAGGATAAACCGAACTACAGACCATTGCTGCCGAAACTTGTTTAGCCATTCAAGTCAATTTTTTTTAAAACTTTTTTATAATCTTAATTTTTTAGTGAGTTAAGTAAACTGAAAAAACTGTTGACAACTGAAACCTCTCTGCTTCAAATCTTTGGCATAAGAGAACAACTTCTAAACTAAAGTTAAAATATCTGTCCAGTGCTCCACATAACAAAGAGACGTACGTTTGTTTTTAATTTTGCTGTAAAAAAATATTTACCGACGACAAAAGTTTTTTTTACGATCATTTCTTAAAACCAGGACCTCGAAATAAGTGTTATTTCGTTTTTTTGAAGAAGGTAGGGATCGTTTATTCCAGCCTGGCGGGGCCGAAGGGCAAAATTTATCTTAGTTAAAATAAAAAGGCGCTCAGCACAATGGAAGGCGGTTTAGGGTTTTTCGGCCCCACCATGTTCATAATTTGGCGTGTTTTTATATCTTAAGTGGTACGAAAAGTTTCAATGCGTACAATAAAAAATGTGAATTTATAAGACTGAAAGGGAATTACGTCTTCATTTTAAACCGTAGCATCCTTGTTTTCACGCTATCACCTATGTTCTCACAAAACAACGTTGTAGAGATGAAAATGTAGTCCGTTTGTGTTTTTTTCTTTCTTAACCTTATTATACATAGCTCTACTTTATGTATTGAGCACTTTCATCGGACTGTTCGAAACGCCATTTACTCTATGATATATATATATATATATATATATATATATAGGTTTGAATCCAAGGATTGGCTTTCCAACAGCGATGCCGCTCGTAAGAAGGATCTTTTCAGATACTACTTGCTTT
>JAOEHV020392282.1:0-10762 GCA_025447995.2 Isaurus tuberculatus | reverse complement strand
ATGTATTGAACAATGATTAAGGATGATAGCAATAGGACCTTAAAGAGGACTAATGGTCTATTAATATAATTAGGGCAAGGTCAATGTTTATGAAGTTACAGACGTGTGTAAATTATTTGATTTACTTTATTAAATAAAGATGACTACTACTACTTCTACTACTACTGCTGTTACTACTATCTATGCACTACTGATACTTCTACAAACACTTATAGTTCTGCTGCTACCTCTGCTATTAATTTTACCATTACAACTACTACTGCTAGCATTGCTACATTTCTGTTACTGAAACTACGATTACAATATGTACGTTTCATTAAATGAATATTGTTTTACAAATAGATGATGCTGTAAAACAGGCTTTTAATGATGCGATAAAAGACTTCCATAAATTAAGTTGTGTTCGCTTAATACAAAGATCCACTGAGAAGCATTACATTGAGGTTGTGAGTGAGGATGGGTAAGCATATATATATTTTTTGATTTTAAGGTTAGCAATTTAAGACTGTCATAAGAATTGTGAACATTTAAGTCATCTGGATCAATTTGGGAAGTTTTTATTCTTGAAAGGTATAATTTTACGCTGATCCATTGTAATAGAGCTTCTGAATTTTTCTGGTTGTGAAAGGAGCTTTGAACTGGGCTTTAATTACCGTGCAGGGAGAAAAAGTCGAAGGAACGTATGGCAATAATAAATTCCCGCATGTAAATATCTACGCGTAAGCTAATACTGAAGAGATTACTGCTGACAACCTGGGTCTTAGTCTTGAAATGTAACCGCTCACATATTCCTTATTCAGAGAGTCGGCCAAGTTAGTTTCCGGTTGAGTTTATTAATAGTTTTCGAGGGAATATTTTGAATGCTTAGTTACTTTAAATTTCTTTTATGTTCTCAAGACATTATACTTGCATGATCTATTACATTTAGTCTTTTTTCGAATATATAAATTTGTTATGAGCGGTTACGAAGACTCGACCATTCTCTCGCGAAAATGCGAGTGCATGAACCTGAGAGCTCGAGAAAGCAAACCAGGCGATAATCTAAAGATTGCGCAAGAGAAATGCAACTACGATCCCTCAATAAATGTTTATTCTAACTGTGCCTTAACAATAAAATTTTCCTTAAATTTTCTCTTTTTCTCAACCGCAAATTAAGTAACTTCCCGTTACAATTTTTAGGTTAACCAATCCGCATATTATTCATGTGTGAAACGAAAAAAAAAAAAAAAACCCTTCCTAAAAATTTCCTTTCTGTCCTGTAGTCAGCTCAGTAAATCAGTTGAAAACGGTTTAGTAGAAAGTTGGTTAAGATTTCTTAGTTCAATAACTCTAATCTGATTCTTTATATACATTCTACCAGTTTACGTAGCATACTGTCCCTTATTGTTAAAAGGTGCTGGTCTCCACTTGGACGTAGTGGTGGAAAGCAGAAGTTGTCTTTAGGTAGAGGTTGTGAAACTAAAGGAATCGCTATCCATGAGATAATGCACTCTCTTGGCTTTTACCACGAACAGTCGCGTATTGACAGAGACGATTATGTTGTCATAAAATGGGAAAATATTGAAGAAGGTGATGATTTTCTTTTAAAGTTGGACAGTAACTTTAAAAAAAGCACCGCATCTAATTAACAAATAAACTAATTTGATAAAAAAAATGGCGAAGAACAGATACAACTTTTAATAATAAAACACTTCTGTAATAAAAGCAACTCCTCGTGTGTGACAACCGATAATGGTCACTCGGATCATGCGGAGTGATTTGACCATGAAAAGCTCCCCGCTTTTACCGAAAATACACATGAAATATCTGAAGACATTTGCAAAGCTCTTCCGTTTCCATCTCTTCACTTGGTGTTAAGATTATTTTTTTGGTTTGCAAACCATTCTGATAAAATTTAGACGCAAAAATATAGACACAATCAGCTTTTATTTGTAACTCGAAGTCATGTAAACATCTTAACTTGCGAATGATTTTTCTTGCCTACCATTAAAAATCATCCTTTATTTTGTTGCTTTTGTTTTGTTGCGAATTGCATTATTTTTCCAATTTATCCACTTCTTCCTCTGAAATTTTGCAAAGCCGAGCCGCCACTGTTGTTCTTTCTGAGAAAAATGGCAGCTTTTTCAGAACTCACTAGCTATCGCTCAATAGTTAGTGAGTACGGGAGCAAATCAAATTGCAGGGTTTGTGAAAGTATGTGAGTGGAATTATACTAACAACCGATAGTACTCGTCATAGATTTCAATATCCTTTAAGATTCGGAGGAATTGTCGAAGACGAACTTCATTGAACACTTCGATAATCGATAAGGCAGAGTTATGAATCTTGTTGTACTCGGATGAAACGTTTTGGGAACAAATTTAGAAAAAATATTCTGTTGCGTAACCTTAAAAAGCAAAATATTTACTCAGCGTTAGATGTACAAGCAAAAACCTAGCAGCAACCTTTCAGTTATACAAATAGATAAACGCAATAGCGACATGTTAAACTTCTGATTACGCGTTTTCTAATTTAATTTTTTTTGTTTCCAAAGATAAAAAGTATAATTTCCAGAAATATCCACGTGGACGTGCTAGAACTCTTGGTGAGCCCTACGATTATGGGTCTATAATGCACTATCCTAACTGGGCTTTTTCGAGAAATGGAAACCCAACTATTGTTAAGATTAGATTTTCGAACTTTCAGATGGGACAAAGAAAAGGTTTAAGCCACATTGACATTAGACAGGTTTGTAAGCGTTTCCTTATTGGTATGAACTTAACATATATGTGCTTTTATCCGTAGATTAGCCTTTTAAAATTAAATACCCAAGTTAGGTTCAAAGCTTTGTCTAGAAGAGATAATTTTTTAAACTTCTGCAATCGATATCCAAAAACTAAGCCGCACTTCAGTAGTTTGAAAGAGAAGAAATCCAATTCTGACCAAAGTTAAAGATTTTTAGATAAACAAAAATAGAGTCATGCTTGCAGCTGAAATTTATTGAATCAAATAATCAAATACAAACAAACAGATAGATGGTACTAAGAAAACAAAATTTACGAAAAAAAACACAACCTCAATCAATTGTGAAAAAAAATGCAACTCAAATTAAAGGATTTCTTTATGTTTTTTTTTATCAATGTAATTAAGATTGTACCGCAGTCATTTAGCAACGATGTGATCAACAATCTTCACGGTTAACTATGTATGAGACAAATAAAAAAACTTTAGACTTGAATGGAATTTTTTTTAGGCTTTTGTTTCACAATAACTTGAATTGCATGCATAATGGCGAACGTTTTTCACAACGTCATCGCATTCAATGAGTTCAAAATTTCGCAAAACTAAAATAACTTAATATATTGTACCTTTGTTATCTTTCAAGTAACTGCCAACGAGTAGGTGAAAGCGATCGAGATTGAGCGTTACATAAGGTAACTTTTTTTATGACGTAATGCAGAGCTTACAATTGTTATCCAGTGAGCCAATCATAGTGCGAGTTTCTTTCACGTTTGCCAAACGTATCGCGTGTTTCTTTTGTCGGTGAAGTCAAAAGAAATACAGTATCTAACAAGCCAAATTCTAGGGAATACTCAAATCATCTGATTTTTGTTATAAACTACTCCCATGGTAGGTAGCAATGTATAACCATCCCGACTATGCATTTTCATCATTTTGGACTAAACTGAATGATGCAAAATTTAAAACATTCATTTGGCAGTTACAAACTGACAAGTGCTTTGCGCTTGCTGGCACTTAGCGAAAGCTGCAACTAGTAGTTTATATTGTATTATTTACCCTTTTTAATGCGTAAGCGTATATTTTTTCACTATAGGTAAACAAGCTGTATAGATGTAAGGGTAAGTTTTGTTAAAATTTCTACTTTATATCTTTAACTATTAGCATTAACCAGAAAAGAGAAACTTTCCCTTACAACCCAATAAGGAAAAACACTGCATAACTGAGCGGTTCGATCTGGGGAGACACCAGACCCGCGCATTCTTCTCTGGCGAAGAAAAAAAAATATCAAAGATTCTGAAATTTAGTTTAAACTTATTGCTTTTGAAGGATAACTTTTAAACAATGTTACTAAATCATTTCGCGTTAAACGAAAGTAAGTAGCCTGGGTCTGCTACAGACCCATAGTTGTAACTATTTCCTACATGGTTTGTGTTCTTTTGATCATGCGTTTCTGAATTCATTTACTTTTCGTAACTTTTCATAACCTTTCACATTGTGCATGTAGTTGTAAGCGCCGGTCACGACTGCACATGTTTTCGGTTTCGTTACAGAAAATTGTCCTTTTTATATCCCTTGAGGTACTCAAGATACTATCCTTACTACATCAGAAGGGAAATATATTGATCCTATATCGTGGTTTTACCTACTTCGACTGCTAATATCATTACTTTAAATATATTTTGGTGGTATTTATGTTGGTCTTACCGTAATTGCTCAACCGTTACCTAAGCCTGACCTAAGTTGTCTTTAAGGCCCTTATGACAGGGTTACAGGATCTCTTGGAATCTATTGCACTCCATCTAATCCTAAAATAAGGGTTGCCGCCCAAAAGGCAGAAGAGCCGAGATAAAAGAACATGGTGGACAAACAGCAGAAGCGGCCAGAAATACAAACAAAAAAAGCCTTGCAATAGTCTATCCAGAGCAAATTAAAAGAATAAAATTTATTAAATAAAAAGTTTGAAACTGAAATTCTATCCATCAAAGCGTCTGTCGTCTTTCGAAAGTCTATGGGCGGAGTTCAAAATGCATTTCGGATTTGCCGCCGTTTCGACGATCGCTTTGATTGAGAAAATGTAGAGAGCTACTCGTTTTATTGATAATAATAAAGTTAGCTTGGGAAAATTGGCCAATCTCTTCGTAGACGAAGAGAGCAAAATTGTCTGCTTCTCAGATCCGCGTGCCTAAATTTTCCAGCGCTATTCAACCTATCTCAAACAACTTCCGCGGGAAACGGTAAAAGGAAAAAGCACGCTACGCGAAAGAAAACGCCGGAAATAACCCTTCCTCCCCACACTTCTTAAACCTTAAAGAACAAACTACAATTAAGAACGACCCAAACATTTTAAGTTAACAAACAAGCTAACTTCAGGCAGACCCTTTGCGTTTAAACAATTTCCTAGAGAAAATAGGGAAACAATGAAAACCAACACAACTCCTAGTGCAGAAAAATCTGAGCTAAGCCAGAATACAGACAGAAGTACCATGACTATAACCACGACTAAAGACTGCCATGGCAAAGACTTGACCGTGTTCAAAGCCTTGAGCGTCAAGTCAAGTCCCTCGAAGAACAAATGGAATAGATAAAACATGCTGGCTTATGTTTCCGTTGCCTCAGCAAGTTTAATCAAGTGGCCAGCAGATGTCCTTAACCGGTTGATTGCAGCATTTGCGGTGACAAACGTTATATCGCGCTTTTCCAGAAGGAGAAGACCTTGCTAGCTCAGGCCTTAAAACAAATCCCTCAGCAATGTGTAGAAGTGTTGAAGGAGGCATACCGGTTGATGTCTACAGAAAAGCAGGTATTGCCTGTCAACCTGCAGCGGGGAGAGACAAGAAAGGTATGGACGGTGTGTAGCAGATACAGCAGTAGCGGAGCTACCAACTCTGGCGGTGCTATTCTATCCACTAAAACAAAAGTGAGTTTTCAACATCTGAAATGACGACGAGATTTCAGCAATTAAAGGAGATATCCGACGAAATCCCCCATTGGAGAATCTGCCAGTGTACACTTACTAAGTTGCCGCCATATCCCACAACAGCTGAAAGTGAGAGCCTTCAGTTACGGCAGGAAATAGGCGCCCTTAGCTGAACGATTCGAAATAGGATGGAACATCACAAGAGCAAATGTGCCTGGAGCTGACCGGAGACCTGTGCATGTACTTGCTCGCCGAACCGCTCTCTACCCTTCAAAAGAAAAATATGAACCTGTAAAAGAGCATTAAGAGCTAACACAGAGCCCAGACAAATTCTCATTCAGACTGTTCTTTCGAAAAGAACTTGAGCTAGAACATTTTCTTTCTTACGAAAGACGAAAATGAACGAAGCTTATCCGGCGAAGACAAAAGATTCTTAAAAATTCAGAACAGTATTTACAAGACTGAAACCGGCCGTTAGGAGATGCAACTCCCGTTTCGCGAGAAGGTGGTGTAAAATGTGATCCCTTGAAGGAACTCGATCGTTCGTATCTCTTCCCATCAACTTGCTCGACAAACAGAACTAATTGGGATTCAGACTGCACTTTCCTGTGCTTACAAGGATATGCATTAATTGGCCGGTCGACTTTAAAATGTTTGAAAACAGGACGATGGTCCCGTAACCAAACTGGTCAAAAATGTGAAGGTAAGTGATTGATAATTTTTCTTCATCACATATCTTCAGTTAGTATTTGACGTGTGCGAATGCCAAGAGACGTTAAGAGAAGAGCGCAAGAGACCAGTGTAGTTGCCATTAAGCTTCTTTGACAATGCAGACATCAGTGTCCAAGACTCAACCCCATTTTAAGACTGGATTGCCACAGACAACCCAATAAAAATCTGATTATCCGCATTGTTCCGTGTCCATCTTTTCACCGGTAAGCACATGATAGAGTTACAAGATGGAGATAATTTTATAAATCGTTTCTTAATTTTTACTTCAAGTGAACTTTGAACGCTTTCAACGAAATTCCGACCTTGCCCTTTTTCATTTCTATGCTTTTTTGCTCCGTTTTAAGAAAAGTGAATAGTTTTTGAGTTCTTTCTTTTGGTTGAAGGTTGTTGTGCAAACTGTAAGTACGTTGAGCTTTTCACGCATGATTTGAAGCATAAAAATGTTGAGGTCACCAATTTCGTGAAAGTAAAACAATTATTCTCTGCAGTCTTGGTGAAAAGCTCCATTTAGAAAACTCACCTCGACTTGAAAAAATAATTGCTAACTATATAAATTTTCTATCCCGGATATTCGGCATTTCTGTCCAGAAGGGAAATACTGAAAACACGCCAGTCAGATCTTATCATTGAAGATGAACTTTGAGGGGAACACTCCCGTGCAGTGCAGTTGCAGACTTAGTTCGTTACCAGAACACAGTTAACTAAACCCGCAACGTTGTAGAGACCTTGAGTTCCCAGAATTAATACTTTTTGCATGAATTATTAAGGGCGTCGTTTTTTCAATATATGCAGCTATTTAGAAACCAAAGAGGTCAAAACCATGCAGTAACACGGTCAAGAACACTATAATCACTGTATAATCTTTGAGTTTAACGTTTCATTTCATATTGTACATGTTCCTGCAATGGGTCATAAAAGTAATTCTGTTTCATTGTAAAATTAAAGATGTTTATCTCTAACTTATGTTACATTTCATTATATTTTTGTCATTTTTTAGTTTATTGTACAGTTTATTTTCTTTATATCTTACAGACATAGATGAATGTAAGACACTGAAACCATGTCAGCAAACTTGTAAAAACACCGATGGTTCCTACATCTGCAGCTGCAACAAGGGATACGTGTTGGCATCAAATAAAAGAGATTGTGAAGGTCAGCTTTAGCAAGCTTTTTGATTTAATTTCAAGTTGTTGGCTGTCAAATTCCTATATTTTCCTACTTGCTCCTATTTTTCTCACTCTTTCTCGTTTTCTTCTAATTTTTGGCCAAACCTTCTCATTTTTTTAAACTTTTTTTTAGCTAGTCAATCCTGAATATGAAAATTTTGGTTAAAATTTAACTTCTCGTGAAGAAATCAATTTTTTTCAAATACCACTTAAAATGAGTTGATGCTGTGCTTGAGCTCTGGCCAACAGTAATTCTATTGTTTGGTATCGTATCATACTTTGTACTTATACCTATCACGGTTAAACATTTACATAATCATGTTCATGTATTTTGTAAGAGTGTGTGATCATCGTTCAACGTGGTGATTGCGAATCGTCTTTTTGAAACCTAAATTAAAGGTAAGTATGTATATCTTCTGAGTTAAATATTGGCATTATTATTCAAGATGAGTGGCAAAATTATTCTATTCATCAACGCCGTAGACCATTACTGCCGAGCTGTATGCTTTCTGAGATCTCTTGATGGTACAAGACCTCGATTTTCAACTCTTCCAAGTTGGCCCTTATTTTCTCACTATTAGAGTCTCGAGCGTGTCGTTACACAGGAAAGGATAAATCTGAAAGTGAAATATATTGTAGGGCTTTGAGCCATGAAAGATGTTGTTAGATTTCATGACCATGAAAAAAGAAGACCACAGAAAACTCTCAACTGATGCATTCAAATTGATCGGATTTGTTGTATTCTTTCCCCAGCCTGTGAATTGTTGTTTGTATGAGAGGAATCAGAACTAGATATGGACAATCATTATTCGTGGACTTGTGACTAGCTTAGAGCTCTTAAGCTGGTAGCAGACTTTAGTGAAGCCTTTTGTTAAGTTCTCTTCCCGTCTGGTCTTTAAAGAAACAAGGAAACGCACAAATATAGATATCTACTGGTGTATTGGTAGAGATTTACATGTTGTGTTAACTACACTAATTTTGTGTACTAAGCTAGCTCTATTTGCTATAAATTGAACCACACATTAATTTTAATATGGTTGGGGTCTGTGAAGAAAATTAAACATTTCGTTGATGCTATAAAAAGCGAAAAATGACTTAATTAGTGTTAATTTTAGAGGCTTTAGGACAGTAAAAATAGCTTTTAGAATGAAAGTGTAACAAAACAGAGGTAACAGTTTTCCTTTTTTTGTTCTACTTTTATCTAGTTACTTCAATTTTATCCACTTTAAAATTCCTTTTTGCTATTTCTTCAGCGACCATGTCACTTACAGCCTGATAAAGCATCCCTTTGAAAATATATGAATTCCGCTACTATACCTGATGATATATATAGACCTATATTACAAAATCGTAGCCAGGTTTTGGGCACAACTATGCCAGTGAATATGGCTATGGCAACGACTGTGACTTTGATTATGGCTATGTTTATAACTGGCAATGACTATGACTTTAACTACGATATTGACTATGATTATGACCCTGACTGGCTATGAGTTTGACTATGTTATGACTGGCAATGACTATGACTTTAACTACGATATTGACTATGATTATGAATTGGAAGGGCTATGAGTTTGACTGTGTTTATAACTGGCAATGGCTATAACTTTAACTACCCTATTGACTATGATTATGACTTTGACTGGCAATGAGACAGTTTGACTAGGTTTATGACTGGCAATGACTATGACTTTGACTATGATTATGACTATGACTCAGTAGCAAAATTTAACAAATTTAATTGGCTGAAGTCACAACAATCTGTTACTTTAGACTTTAGTAGTCTCTGGCCTGAAGTTAGTTTATGTCCTGTTTGGGAGATCGCGTTATGTCAGAGCATAATTTAAGTTAATAGTTACTTGCTAAATAAAACTTTTTTAAAGTGGCTGTTCTTTCGGTATGAAGTTTTAGATTTGACTTTTTTCAGTAATTGTGTTCTTTCATATTTTGTGATAGTGGTACCACAAGTTGAGCGGTCACGTATATACTAGATACCTTTTAGCTGATGACTGAGATTTATTGTGACAGTCAATTGATCCCATATCTATATTGTTTTACTCTAAAAAATAGGCTGATGCGTGAATAAACCTGCTAAACCTTTTAGAAACTTGATTATCGTGAAATTTTTTAGCAGACGAAAGCTTTGCTCTTCGTTTTAAATTAACAATCTAACTCATCCTAGATGTCAACGAATGTTTAAATAACAATGGAAACTGTGAGCATTACTGTTTCAACATACCTGGTAGACATAAATGCTTTTGCAAAAATGGATTCAAACTTAGTCCGGATCAGCAAACCTGTGCAGGCAAGTATTGTGTATCCTTCATTCAACTGGCAACTTATTTTTATTAAAGCCATTAATTGTTGTTTCTTTCATCTTTTCAACAGAGAATAATTCTTATTTTATATATTTCAATAAAACTAACTACGTTAATTTTCATTCAAATTTTTATTTTTCACTTTTGAAAATAGAATTGAATCTTTATCCTTTTAGACTGAAAGTGCTATTTTCTGAAGATTTTTGTTTAGCCTTTATTCCCCAACGAAGGAAAACACAAAGTGTTTTTTTTTAATTAGTTTTTTGTTCCCTACTTAAAACAAGCGGTTATTCAAGAGTTTTAACAGGCAACATAAAATAAATGTCTTGTTTTGTTTGTCAGATTTAAACGAATGTGACATCAGTAACGGAGGTTGCAGCCATAACTGTCAAAATAGAATTGGGAGTTTTACTTGCTCGTGTCCAGTCGGTTTCTACTTGGGTTTGAATAGAAGAACCTGCAAAGGTAAACTATAAGTCAGCCAGAAAACTAAAAGGTAAAAATTTATGGAAGGGAAAAGATAAAAAACCATACTTTTTGTTTTCGACGGAGGAGAACGCGTTTCTAATTTCGTACTGTTGGTTTGGTATCCTGTGGCGGCTATACAAGAAAATTTTAAGATTCTGTGAAACCAAAATGCCTTCCACCCCCCTTCCCCCACTCACACACGATTTTGCAGGGGCATGCTGACAGGTGGTGGAATTTCTCACACTTTTTTCGCATTCGGTTCGCTTTTTTAAGCAGTGTTTAGTGTTGATAGTTCAAGTGTCGGTGAGTTACTGCGAATATTTTTTTCTGACGATATATTATTCACACGGCTAAAATAAAATACAAATAATGTTGATAATAAATTATCATCGCCGTAAAGATGAAGAAGCTGACGTTTCGAGCGTGAGCCCTTCGTCAGA
>JAOEHV020392182.1:0-10764 GCA_025447995.2 Isaurus tuberculatus | reverse complement strand
GTGAAAAAGTCTCCGTCCACCTTCGAGTGGTAAAGATGCGCATATGATTATTTCATAGAATATGCGCAATATAAATATAAAAGATTATTATTATTGTTAACAGCCTTCAAAAATTCATTTTTTTTTGTAAATCTAGGAAAGTTTAGGCTTTCTGAAAAATTAACTAGTAAGGCTTTTTTAACATGGAGGATAGTACAGGAGATGGAGCCTAGGCTAAAACCTTGTGCTTCCCTTTCCTTAATCCCTGGATCCGCGCCTGTAAAGTATTTCTGAAACAAAGTTTAAGAACATATTAAAAACATCTTCAGGCTGATTTCTCACCAAGCACCTGATAGGGCCATACTGAATTTTATAGATTTCGCTGTTCATTTTTATTTAGACGGGTTTGCCTTGATGAGATATTTTTTATGCAGCTAGTTATTTCTTAAAACCCAAGATCGCGACTTATAATGCGAGATCTCGACTTATAACCCGAGATCTCAACTTAGTAGCCCGAGATCTCGACTTATAATGCGAGATCTTGACTTATAACCCGAGATCTCGACTTATAATGCAAGATCTCAACTTATAAACCGAGATCTCGATTTATAATGCGAGGTCTTGACTTAGTAACCAGATATCTTGGATTATAATACGAGATCTCGACTTATAAACTGAGATCTCGACTTATAGTAACAAGAGATCTCGACTTATAATGCGAGATATCGACTTATAATGCGAGATCTCGACTTAGTAACCCGAGATCTCGACTTATAATGCAAGATCTCAACTTATAAACCGAGATCTCGACTTATAATGCGAGGTCTTGACTTAGTAACCCGAGATCTCGGGTTATAAGTCGAGATCTCGCATTATAAGTCGCGATCTTGGGTTGTAAGAAATAACTAGCTGTATAAAAAATATCTCATCACGGCAAAAATTTTTAAAGATTTCAAGTGAACAGCCTGTCTAAATAAAAATGGACAGCAAAATCTATAAAATTCAGCATGGCCCTAACGGGCCACCATAGTTTTCTGCTTCCAAAAAGTTGAGTTTGCCCCCCCCCCCCTCCCCCGCACTCTAAAATCTGCTACATGTTCCCTGGTATCTGGATAGGTGAAAGATATTGACTTCTTAAAATTTCACTTTTTGATAGCAGGAAATGTTGGCTTAACTTGTCTGATCCCCGTTAGAAATAACTTTTAAACAATCAACAGAAAATCGTTGTTGATACCTCTGCATTGCCGGGAGATTTTGTGTCCCTCACTCCTTCGGAAACAGTTCGCTTCGGCATGATGAAAACTGTCAGGAGACAGTTTTTTTGTGTTTGTTGAAAGAGACCTCACCTTATACTACCAACATTTAAACCTAAAACTTTCCAAAAATAATTGATAATCACAACAATTAATCTTGTCCGCCATTTCAACCATGTGCAAACTCCTCGTACCCAGTGACTTCGCAGCCAGGTCGTGAGCAAAAGAATGCACAGGCAGCCCAGCCTAGAAAAGTAAAGAGGTAGATTTTTCAAACTTTAATCACAGGCATCCCAGACTCATAAGAACGTCTCAAAAATAAGAGTCTTTGAACGAAAATTATTTGTTTCTTTCCTTTCTATCGTAAAAAATATTCATGTTGCAAAATAAAATAGAAATAAAATACCTTGAGGTTTGAGAAGTTGCTTGATGTTGTTTTTTTGGGGGTCAGAAGAGAGGATTTGAAGTGATACGAACGATAAATTGTTTTCTATGTATATAACGTATGTAAATAGGATAAATGCAGTCTTTTTTCACACCAAAAGTGGACACGTAGTCGTACGTGCTCCTGAAAGAGAAAAAAAGTTTCAAAATGATGTGAAGATCTGGGTACGAAAGTGAGCGAAACGCTACGTGGGCTCTGGGGCGAGTATTGAAGTTCTTTCAACGTGCAGAAAGTGTGAAAAGTTTTCTTGACCGCGTGTCAAAATGTCTCAGAATATCTTCTTGATTAGCTTTATTTTCTTTATTTACACTGTGTTTACAGTTTACGCTAATGTAGTGGATCTAACAAACGATAATTTTGATTCGGTAAGTAACAGCTGGCCAATTGAGGAAACACTTTAGCTAAAATGTTTCGCCTTTTTTACATGTGAGAAATTTCAATATCGAAGGCCAACATTAAAAAATAGTTTTTCATTAGTAAAAATTGACGTTGTTTCAGTTTGTTTCGTGTTTGTTATGTAAGATATCAAAAAGAAATATGCAACTTTATGGAACTTTCAATCTGTTTGAGTTGCCAATTTGACGCAAATGTCCATTATAAAATCTCTTAATTCAGACATGTATGTTTTTCGTTCTCAGGTTGTTAATGGTGACAAGTTTGCGTTTGTTGAATTTTACGCACCTTGTAAGTATACAGTGTCTTTCAAGTTTTCAAATCAGTAGAAAATTGCGTGACGTTTTGATGTCTCAATATCATCTAATCAATCTGAATTTATTATGTGCTAACCTCAGATGGCCCCAAGACATTCTTTCTCTTTCAGGCGAGTAAGTACCAGTTACTTTTGAGAACTTGGTGGCCCGATGGGGCCAGCAACTTTTTTCAAAAGATCTGTCATTTATCAGAATCATTGATGGTAGAAAGCAAAAACAGCATGCCAAAAATACCAATTTCTCCCAAAGGAAACTATGTGAAATTAATGAAAGAAAGTTTGGCCACTGCTATTTTTATTGGGCTGGTAAAATTCAAATTTTACTGGCCCAATGGGCTACCAACTCAATTTCAAGCCCTGCTAATTATATTCATGCCCCTTCCAACCACAAAGTCCTAGGTTTGATCCCCAGCTCTGCCAAAATTTGAACATTTGTGTGACCTTCTTTTCTGTCAAAGCTTACTCAGCTTTCTATCCTTATGAGGTCAGTAAATGAGTAACAAGCTTCGGCAGGGAGAAAACCTCCAATGGATTAGTGTCCCGTTAAGGGGGAGTCAAAGACTATCATCCGCTTAACACTACAGAAACCGAAGATAAGCACCAGCCCCATGGGCCACTAGGCTCAGAAAAGGATTCAGCCTTCATCAGAAAAACTGACAAAGGGCCAATACTTGAAACTGAAACTCCTTACGCCTGTTCCAAAAATTTATGATAAATATTTAAACCTTTAATAAGTTGCTTAACCCTTTCATCCCCAGGCAATTTATCAACGTCTAACCTCTCCTTACATACCTCAAACAAAATAGTATAATTCGTAATGAGAAACTTGGAATTGATCAAGTGCAATAACCTGTGGAAGTTGAAAAGCGAAATTCTCCCAAACTACTTCTATAGAAAGTATGGAACTCAGTTGGGAGAATTTGCCAACACGCCATTTGTCGTGTTTGGGGCTTAAAGGCTTAAACTACAAGCAATAAAAGAGTTGGTCTTAAAATAATTTTTAAATTCTATAACAAGATAAATGTAAATGAACCTTTCTGGTTTTTAGCTAAACAAAATATTAAATTGTAGTTCTATTTGTCACAAACTTACCATTCAAGGGTGTGGTCATTGTAAGGCACTGGCACCTACGTATGAAAAGCTAGGAGAAGCATTTGCCAAAACAGATGATGTCGTTATTGCCAAAGTTGATGCTGATAGTGATAAAACTCTTTCCTCAAGATTTGATGTTTCAGGATTTCCAACTCTAAAGTACTTTCCAAAAGGAAGTACAACAGCTGAATCGTGAGTATCAACTTTCTGGGTTGAACCTACACTGTGTAGTCTCTTAGAGTGCCAGTATGATTATGTTGATTGTAATTGATTTGACTATAATGATAAACATTCCAAAATCTACTTAAATGAAGGTGAGAAAAAGTCTCTGAATATTGATTTGAAGATGAAACTTTTGTTTAGGAACCCCCTGGAAGAGACTGGGAATGAGATTACTTCCATGGCCAAAATGCAATGATCTGTCACAATTTGTTGAATATATAAATTATTTTGGTCTTGAATTTGAATTCAGAATTATTTTTGTTGTCTTCAGCCCATTGCAAATTCAAAACATTTGATTGTGAGTTACGAAGCCTTGAAATATGTGAACCCTGAAGTCTTGAATATGATTCCAAAAGTCTTGAATGTGAATTTTTTTGGTCTTGAATGTGAATTCAGAAGTCATAAATGTTAATTTATGTAGTCTTGAATGTGAATTCAGAAGGGTTGATTGTGATTTCAGAAGCCTTCAAATAAGTCTGTGAATTTGGAAGTCTTGAATGTGAAATGCAAAGGGTAAAATGTGAATTTCAATAGTTGTAAAATGTGAATTAAATTGTTGAATATGATAAATTGATGATTTTGCCTGCTATTGTTGTACAAGTTAACGTTATGAAGTCCTATCAAACTTATAATTTATGTCTGTAATTAATTAGTTTTTTCTTTTGTTTTAATTTTAATCAGTATTAACATATTTCAAATTAAATTCAAAGCTTTGTGTTTGTTATTATCCTTCACAAGGTATGAAGGTGGCCGAGACTTGAAAGACTTAGTTGATTTCATCCAGCAAAAGTCAGGTAAAGATTAAAAACTTTTTATTAATATCCAGTGTTCGAAACTAAGCAACATTACTATATATAATTTAATGAAATGTTGTTTTTCTACCAATTGTAGCATGTCAATGTAAAATCCCATAATTTTTTAAAAAAAAATAACTTTTCAGTTTTACTTATTGAGGTATTTAACTTTTTCTGTTGGTCTACAGGAGCTCGTGCCAACAAAGCCATTTTCCGCACTGCAGTTATTGACCTTGATGCATCAAACTTTGATCAAATTGCAAAACACACTGAAAAGGATGTGCTAGTTGAGTTCTATGCACCATGTAAGTAGATTTACATTGGATTATATTTCAAAGATTAAAAAGGTATTTAACCATAGTTTGTTGAAGTTATAATAATTATTATCATTTCAAGGAACCAATATGGAATTCCAGTAAGACAGTCATGTTAATGAAAAGGTCAAGAGGGACAAGCCAGTGTGTTTTATATTCATGCCTTCAATTTTACAAAGTTGAAGCTCAACACAAAATTATCAACAATAAAATTATGACCTATTAAACAATAATAATTTATAGGATGTGCCAATGCTGTCAGGGCATCTGACATTTCATGATAAAAATTGGGAAAATAGTGCAGCAGCAGTAGCAATTTGCATGGCAGTATGCAGTAGGAGAGGTCAGTTGCACAACAGATTACCCAGTTTTTTCTCAAGCTTATTTTACATTGTCGCACTTATTGTATAATATGTAACTTTATTCAGAGTGTTGGTTGATAGACAGTTAAGCTGTATCTAAATCCTTAAATTAGATGAAGTTACATCACCTTAATCTTACGAAATTTCAAGCATACACAAATTTGCAATTGTTTGGGATATTTAGTTATTTGCCCAAAACTTTTTTTATTAAATTAAAATAGGCTCAAAACTAATTAAATGAGTACTAAATTGCAAAATAATTTAAAAGTGTCATTGTAACTGATGGCAAGGGCTTACATGCGGAAATCAACTAAATTAAACAAAATTTCTAGAACAAAATTCACTTGACTCTGTCACATTTCACTCCTTCTTTTGCTTGCTTCAGCCTCAGGCAAGCCAGAGAATGTCTTTCTTGTAGTACTTGTAAAGGCCCCCTTTTAATAGTGTATTACTGACTTTGGAATCCTATAATGGTTGGAATGATGGCCTGCTGTGGATCTGGTTGATCTTCTTAGGATACAGGTGCATCTGGTTTAGAGTATGAGTCGTCTGCATAAGACTCAATACTGGGTCCTGCATTCTGTAATGTTGTAATGAATGGTGGGAGGCCATCGTACTCCTCATCATCATCAGTCTCCTGGTTATCCTTCACTGTTGGCTGTTTCTGCTTTAAGGGCTGCTGCATCTCAAGAATTGCTTTAGGACAGACTTGGAGCTCTCCATGACTCACGGTCTTGGTTCCACCTTATCCATTAGCATGCTGAACAACATACAGTAGGTGCCATTACTTTGTATGGTGGCTGTTGCCAATTATCTTGGATATTCCTTTCATGCACTGTTCCATTCTGTCAAGGTATGCCCTCTCCAACTGGTATCAGTGCTGCCATGGGTTTCCTTTTGCTGTTGAGCTTTCTGTGAGATATTACTGCTTTCCTCATGCTCACCTGCTGTGGTACAGGTCTCCCTCAGCTTGTGCCGGTGGGCAGTGATCCACAGCTGGTTGTCAATGTTTCCACTGTCATTTGGTATTATTAAGTCTAGGGGTAGCTTCATATCTCTTCCAAACATTAGATAGAATAGCGAGTAACTAGTGGTGGTATGTGGGGTGGAGTTATAGGCTTAACAGAGGTCCTTCAGGTGATGTGGCCCTTTCTTTTTCTCCTGCCTTTGTAAGGGTTCTAAGCAGCTCGTGCAAAGGGAAGTTAAATCGTTCACATTGTCCATTGCCCTGGGGATGGTATGGGGTGGTATTGGGTTTTTTTTACCCGCCTTAGATTTTATAGAGTTTATAAACAAGTTCTGCCTTGAAACTCCTTCCCTGATCAGAGTGGATGTGCTTAGGGACACCGTAGACTGTAAGAACCATTTCTTAAACAATGCACTCACAACTGTAGTTACTTTTTTGGTCACATGTTGGTATAACCACCATGAACTTAGTGAAAACATCAGTTAGTATCAAAACATTTTCACAACTATCAGTTGAAGGTTCTAGTAAGGTAAAGTCCATAGCTTGTACCTCAAGGGGCCTTGTAGCAGTAATACTGCAAAGAGGGGTTTTCACTGCAGTGTAAGACCGATTTGCTACAACACACCTTTCACACTCTTTTATCCATTGTTTCACATCAGCTCCCATTCCAGGCCACCAACAGCATTTGCAGAGTATGTTTTCTGTTCTTTCTGCTCCTTGGTGACCACATTAGTTATGAGCTGCCTTTAGTGCCTGGCTCTGCATTTGCATAGGCAAGAGCTATACTTGAAGTTTACCTCCATCAATATCGCCGATCTTGCCGTAGAGTACACCTGCATGCTCTGTGATATGCATCCCCAGCAGATACTCTTTGAATTTTTCAGATACTTCCCATTCAAAGCCCTGGTCAAACGGCTTGCTGCCACAGAGGTTTGGAGTTTGATACCTCCCTCTCGCTTGTTTTCTCCTCCATCTTCTCCCCCTTCTCTTGTTTTCTCTCACCTGCCTCCCAACCCCAACACTTGCTGCGATAATCATAGCTGAGATGTCTGGGCCTTCCACAGTTATAGCAGGCCCAGCAGTTGTTCCTTTCTTGCACCTTCTGTGTGAGAGCTGCCTTTGTTTCTGCGAGGGTCTTCTGTTGTTGTAGGAGGCTTTCTGTCAATAGCTTTTGGCCAGCCGTACGATCTTGAAGGAACTTACTATAGATGAAGCACCTGCCACCTGATGACACTCAGCTGGCTCCAACTCTGCCTCCTGAGCATGTACAGTACGTGTGTTAGGGCTGCCCTCCTCAAAGCTGTGAATGGCCACATCACTAATGGCCTTGAATGTCTTATATGGACTTTTTCTCAGCATTCTTCACAGACCTTGAAGTAAATGGGCATCTCAGAGGTTCTCCACAAATGTGTCCCTCAGCATTGCATCCCTGTATATTACACTTTCTGGATGGGTCTTTTCTAGTTGGTCCAGCAGGGCCATCAGGGCGTGAGAGTGCATAGCCTCCCTCTCCTTTTGGTGTCTTCTGTAGTACCAAAGGAGAAGCTGGGTATGAGTCAGTTTCTCCCCAAAGGTGTCTCGAAGTACCTGGAAAAGTTTTGCTGGTGTGGCCCACTCAATAGACATCCGCAGGTGAATCTCATCCCTAGCCACTCCTTCAAGGTTGTGGTAGAGATAGTTTACCACTTCTGTGTCAGAAAGTTTTTGGAGCTGCTACAGTCCTGTTAGCATCCTCGATCCTACCCTCCAGCACTTTATTGTCTCTGCTGCTTGCCATACTTTCTCAGCTTCCGCTCCCTCAGCACCTTCACTTGAATAAATGGATAGTAGCAGCACTGTTGTTTGATGTGGAGTCAGCCACAGTTGTTAGCTGGGACAGCTCCTGGAGCTCGGTTATCAGCTTAGCCAGGTCTTCTACAGTAGCCATTATCATTGCTATAAGACCCTCCCAATTAGTTTTTTTGACAGTTCCAGACGAGAAAATAATAACTTTTTTTTATTCGGCCTAAGTTCATTTTTATAGTATTTAATACTGCCGTACATTTTTAGAGAGGTTAATTTGCACTTTACCAACTAGACTAACTAGGCAATGGTTAAATAAAACATATACTTTTGACTCAAAATGTCTTCCGCTATTGTTCCTTCATTTTTGAAGAAGGTGGAGAGGGTTAGAAGTGCTTATTAGGAATGGATTGGAGAGGAACTTTTACAGGGGATCAATTGCGAATCATGTTATTCTCAACCATAGGGTGTGGTCATTGCAAGAAGTTGGCTCCAGTCTATGAAAAAGTTGGAGCAGCCTTCAAGAGTGAGCAGAATGTAAGTAAGACAGATGGAGCAGCACTATGCCAGTTTCTCATGACTATTGCAATCATAATAAAAATTATTATATTAACGATAACAATGATAATTATAATAATGATATTATTGCCAATAATTCAACTGAGCCATGAGGTGAAGTTAAAGTGGCAGTACAGCAGTTTGAATTAGTGGCCCATTGAGCCAATAAAATTCAAAATTTACTGGCCCAGTAAAAAATGTACTATCCCAAGTTTCTTTCATTTGTTTAGTGTACTTGCCTGTGGGAGAAATCAGTATCTTCCACCATCCATGATTCTGATGAATAACAGATCTTACAAACGATCAAAAAGAGTTGTTGGTCCCATCGGGTCACCAATTTTCAAAAGTCAGTGGTTCATACTGGCCCGAAAGGGCAAAAAATACCTTGGGGCCACCAGGCCACCATTAACATCAAGCCCTGCAGCAGTATAGGTAGAGCTTATGCTCCTTTTTATGTAGACTGAGAGAGTTTTGTTTTGTTTTATGTATGGTTTTTTGTTTTTGTAAATTTACCACTCTTAGGTGGACGGAGAGCCTTGAAGAGGTCACAAAGACCCATGCGAGAAGGTCTCCGAGGACCCACGGTTTAACGTCCTTATCCGAGAAGACGTGAAGGTCTAACCATTTGCAGATGTTAGAACAAAGGCAGCACTTTCTCCTTAATTTATTTAAGACCCTAAGTGTTTGTCCGGCTGGGAATCGAACCCGAGCCTCCCGCTCTATAGACTGGCACCTTACCGACTGGGGTAACCAGGCGGTGGTATGGAAATGAAGTCTGGATTTGTCTTGTAATGTAACAAAAGAAGAGCATACCAAGCAAAATGAACCAACTACAAATCACATTTTCAACATAGATGCCAATCAAATTTCAGGTTTTGGTTAATTATGTCATGCTTCCCACTTGAGAAAAAACATAGCATCTCTTTCTCAATGATGGTTGTGATTAAAGAAATCGAAGTGTGCAATTCAGTCTTAATTGAGATAATTTTTTCTGATCAACCAACAAACCCCAAAGAACTTAAAAGATCACATTAAGCAAAGGTCAAGAGACCAAACTTAAGTCAGCATAATAGCTCCTTGCTGTGCCGCTGCAATTTTATAACTTAACTATATCAGTATGGTGTATTACTCATATTAACTGCATTTTATACAATATCAGTCACAACTTGATGCTTCTAGAACTTTTGGTGGCACCGGATGTGCCAACTAAAATGAATAACTTGCTCAAATGGTAGGAGCACTAATATATCTTATCAAGGATATTACTTTTATTATCTATGAATTTAAAAAAGAGTTGCACAACTAATTGAATTTTAATTTAAAAAGGAGTTGCACAACTAGCATGAATTTTTGCTAGTTGTGCAACTCCTTTTTAAGTTGCATACATTCATGTATTGTAACTATGAAATGTCATTGCCATAAGTATACAAACTTAATCACCATAAGCTATATTAATTATATTAATCTGTTTCTAGTGTGTTGTAGCCAGGGTGGATGCAGATAAGGAACGTGATTTGGCTGAAAAGTAAGTAAAATACAGCTAGTATATAGGGGATATTGCATGCCCGCACGTGGATACAAATTTTATCGTCCAGTGTTCAAGTCGACATAATATGAGTGAGTGCAGCAAATGAATGAGATATCAACTTGAACACGAGAAGATAAAATTCGTATCCACGTGCAGGCATGTAGTATTCTGTTTATTATATATAATAGACACTGATGAAATTCCAGGACAACATCAAAATAATAATAATAATAATAATAAAGGCTTAAAGAAATGTGGAGTTTTGATCATGAAAAGAGGGAAGCTTGTTAAACTTGAAGGAGTGACACTTCCAGACGGACACGTTATGAGAGAGGTGGAACAGGATGGTTATAAATACTTGGGGATTGTCGAACTAGATAAGATCAAAGAGGCAGAAATGAAAGATCAATTTAGGAAAGAGTACATCCGAAGATTGAGATTAGTACTTAAATCCAAACTCAATGGTCGTAATAAGATTACAGCAATAAACACCTGGGCTGTAGCGGTATTGAGGTATGGGGGAGGCCTAATTAGTTGGACTGAGGAGGAGATGAAGAACTTAGACCGAAAGACTCGAAAGTTAATGACCATGAATGGGGCCTTGCATCCTCGAAGTGATGTGAATAGGTTGTATGTCCCTAGGACAAGAGGTGGTAGAGGACTTATCAGTTGTGAAGGATGTATTAAAAGTGAGGTAAACAATTTGGGATGGTATATCAAGAATACAACTGAAATGCTTCTGATAGGTGCAAGAGCAAC
>JAOEHV020392181.1:0-24005 GCA_025447995.2 Isaurus tuberculatus | reverse complement strand
TCTATCTATCTATCTATCTATCTATCTATCTATCTATCTATCTATCTATCTATCTATCTATCTGTCTGTCTGTCTGTTTATCTGCCAACTGCTTGAAAGTAACGTCGCTTGAACCATTCTTCATACTTATCCATACTACAATATATATTCTTTCAAAATTACCTACGAATTAATTGCCCAGTTTACTCTCTGTTACTCCAATAAAGTTGATGCATGCATATATAAAGTCTGATACAGTTTTGACTAGCGACAGCCAGGACTACATTAACTTAACATATAGATTCTGCCGACACGCCCCTAACATCTAAAATGCTTTAGATTAAAATTTTGACAACTCTTGAACAGTCATTATTTTATTCTCTTTGAGAAAGGACAAGCCCCGTCATTTGGCGGTGATTTATTCTTGATCCACGTTATTGCAGTTGCTAAATAAAAAGCAATAAATTTCCATGTAAATAACGACTTCCCCCTGCTTTTTGAACTATTGGTCAATAACGAACTCAGCAGCGGCATTGTTTAATTAACCAGACTATGGTGTCTGTTAAACACTCTTACCAATGAAAAATTTAAAATATGCCACACGACCGGGGAGGTTTCTGACGAAACTCTTAACTGAAGAGGGCCTAGGGACCCGCCTTTAGCTTACTTATTCCAGGTATGATTCTCAACAAGATGACTGAGAATCGTCTTTTGTACACTCAAAAATTTACCAACAGCTTTGTACTCTATACTGAATTTCCACTGATAGCATAAAATTGAGCGCCAATCAGGGAAATCAATCGACCATTTTGATGCAAGCTGTATGCGGCAAGTTTATAAGTCACAATCTGACACGTAATGCCAAGGAGGTAATTTTAGTAGTTTGTAAAATTTCACGTGTGTTGGAATTCCATCCTGACTGCATTTCTAATGTTTGAGCGTTCTACTGTTGTTCCTCCGAGATGTCACTCTGTTTTTCACATCTAAGACAAAAACAGATGGCAGTAGTTATGTTAAAGTAAGATGGCCGTAATTATTAAGAACATGTTTCACATAAAGGGATCTGGTTTTTTTATCTATAATATTTAATACCACAAACTAAATCATTATATTCTTGTACAGTCAAACAAATAGTGTACTGCAAAAATACTGACCCCTTCGTAAGTCAACTTCATTCCACGAAATACTTTTTTAAGACTACGTCCGAGTACATTGAGTAATTGTACCCATTATATGATGAAATCATGAAAACTTTAAATTGTCGCATTAATCAATAAAACAATAACCACAATTTTTAGAAGCAATTATATCAATCCTAGAACTCAAATATATATTTTTTTGCTTGACCTTGTTTGTCTCCCATAAAGTTCGCAGACAAACCCGTTCCGGAAACGCTCGAGATCTTAGTGGGCATTTTGCATGTTTTGGTGTATCTCGAAAACATCTCAATATTGGACTTTATTTCAACGCATGCGCTTACAATTTGTTTCATTGCGCATGTGTACGAAGCTCTTCTTCTTTACATCGATTTCTTAAGAAATCATAAACCAAGCCGTTTTTTAAATTAGAGTTTTCTTTTTGATTGATTAAGAAGTACTTATAATGTTTCTTCAAAAGAAAAAATTGACCGATTTAATTTCATATTTTCAACTGCAAGGTAAAAATAAAACAAAGAAGTTAAAGAATAGACCATATTTACGAAATTAGGTATTTTAATAATCTTTTTGTTTGTTTAATTAAGTTTACACAGCTTTTGCAGAGGAAATCATACCAATGATTTCATATAAAGAGTGGGAACAAACTGAAAAAACGCTTTTTTCCCAACATACATTACCTTTACCTTAATATTTCTCATTAATAGATTACAGCCAGGAGACTTCGATTGTCTTGACCATGTTCATTGTATAAAAAGTAAAATAAACAATAACGTTAAAATCGATACCTTTTATTTTGTTAAATTATACTGCTTGTTCAAAAAGACAGCCATTTTCTGATCTAAATATCATTAATTGTTCGTTGTTGTCCGTTGTTGTTTATAGCTGAAGCCGTCAAATGTGCCCTTCTTGTTGAATGAACAAACCTCAAAAGTTACGTTAAGAAAAAATTTTTTGTTATCAAACTTAAGATAATTTTGCAATTTTTGACGTTTATAACATTATGTTACCTTTTTCACTAAGTTATTATTTAAAATATAATTTTTTTTCTTTTTTTTTCAGTATTTGAAACTTAACGATTTTTCCGTTTAGTGACACCAAAATGCGACAATATACGTTTGTAGGGACGTAAAAAAGCAGTAATGACGTGAGTTGTAGTAGAACTCGACGTAAATGTAAATAACGACGTAAACGTTATGTAACGTTACGATAAGCTATTCATTTATACGTTAATTGTTTTTTGAACATCTGCCAAGCGCTTTAGGCGGTCGCTACTACAAATAAAGGAAATAACAGGGTGTTAGTTATATTATATCATGTCGTTCTACTATTGTTAAGAAGTTTCACATGTAAAGTGCTAGTAGTGGCTTATTTTTTGTTGAAAATGTATGGATTGTATTGTTTTTGTTACAAATATCATCAAGGCAGTACTCTTGGAATACTTAGATACACGTGTAAAACCTTTGTTTTGACAACATGTTTATTTACTTGCATCATGCCTAGATACTTGATACCAATCTATTATATTGTAATAATTACTATTAAACAATATAATAGATTTTCAACCTTTTCTTGACGCACTAAATGAAGGGCTTTTGTTATCGCGTTCAATTCTAAAATTTTTTTATAACTTCTCATTTGTCCGAGTCAAACGTAAAGTTATGGGTGTACCTGCGTCCCGTAACCCAGCGGGGCTGTGTACATGCTGTATTATTGCGAACGTGTATAAATTATGAAGGTTGCGCAGCTTACAGCAAAAGCTTAACAAAGTCGAATGTATCCGTGTTTTAAAAGATGTCATTTTGTAGTTTTGGTGTAGCTAAATCAGTAGTTCTACAAGGCAGAAGCATAAAATATGTACGAATATTGTGGATTAAGAATGTCAATCATTTGTTACGTGTAAAGAAATGATGGCTTTTAAGATTATCTAGCTCTCCAGTCAATATTGCTCCTAATATTTTGTTATGTTCTGACTTACTATAACTTCCTCCTCTACTCACGGCAATGCCGCGGATTTAATATTTCAACCTAAAGTTGAATAATACACCTACCAATATTAAGCCCTCAGGGGGGGGGGGTGAGCGGGGCTAAGGGTGGGAATTAGACATTTTCTCATTTTTTTCTATCAAATAAGATAAGATAACATAGCATAAAAGGTCAAATAAAACCTATGGTCCCCACCTTGGAATGTTTTTGATAGTCAAAAGTTATAACTTTTGTCAAATTTCTCCACCCTAGGGCAGAGAATGAATGAAAAATGTCCGACCCTGGGGAAATACACATTGGTTTAATCCCCCCTTCCTCCTGCCTTACTCCGGCCTTCCCCCCTGGGGCTTAATATTATAGGTACATAAATGACGTGTTTTGCCTACTGGCTGAAACACTTCAACATTTTTTTATAAACTATTCAAACACTACGTCTTTATAGACCTTCAGTCCTTTGAGAAGTGCTGTTGCAATTAATCTCAGATAATATACATTATTGAAAACCTTTGATTAAAGTATACTATACTTCTCTACAGGAATGTTGTGTCAGTCCGTAGTTTCTTTTGTCAGTGAACGGCCATGATACATTTAAACTCTTGACCCTTGGTAACACGCAGTACTGCGTGCGTCAATTGTTTTTGAGTCTATTTAATGTTTGATTTAGAATTGAGTTACAGTTTTTGAGCGTGAATAAAATAGTATTAGTGCCAAAGGTTTTATTCTCTGCTACACCGTACTGACGAGTTCCAAACAGGACGAAACAGTTGCAAATTCTGACTTGTTCCGAGCTCTTAATCATGTTGGTTCACTGACAAGCTTCTCTTTCACATAGTAGATCAGTCACTTATTAACCAGTTTTGTTTTACTGACTGATAGTTCTTCACAGATCCTACGTAGCACGACATTTCGTACACGGTCTTTTGCAGTACATTCTCTATACTTATCAAAGACTGAAACAGCATTAGGATAAGTAAGTAAGTAAATAAATAAATAAATAAATAAATAAATGGGGTTTTTCGAGCATAAGTTTTTTCGAATTTTTTTAAAATCATAATATCGTTCTTTTGTTAAAATGAGTGACAATCTACTAAATACTACTACTAACAGTACTATAACTACTACTACTACTACTAAGACGCAAGTGGAGAAGGGGAGCAAGAGTGTTGGTTTGGAGAAAAAGGATGCCATGAATCGAGGGAGATGGAGAGTGGGAGTTGGAGAGATTGCTGGCAAAGTGGGGTAAATCCGGCCACCCCCGTTTACGGGGATAAACCCAGATCAAAATTGGATTGATGATGATGATGACTACTGTACTATTACTACTTGTTTTACTACTACTACTATTATTATTACTATTATTATTACTACTATTGCTACTACTACTACTACTACTATTACTACTACTATTACTACTTCTACCACTACTACAACAATAACGAAATACTACAAACATTATTACTATAGCTGGTTCTATGACAACTACCACTGTAACTATTATATAAAGTAATATGGATAATATTAATACTACAATTACCCCCCCTCCCCCCCACTACTACTGCTGCTACTATAATTACTATTAGTACAACCGGTTTTAATGTAATATTATAATAAAAAATGATTTTCCTCCTCAAATAAACCAAAACAAAAATGAATGGCAATCAGTTGATTTTGAAGTAATACTTTTTTTCAACTAGACCACTTAAGTGATTAGTCTGCAAAAGCTGAGAAGTTTCGTCATCTTTCTTAATTTCCTAGTTGAATTACTTCCTGATTGTGGCCAAGTGATAACTATGTTATTAACACCACATTATAAACCAGACAAGATCAAGGTTAAGTTTTCGCTGAGTGTTTTACCTTCCTGAACGCAAGAATCTCCATCGAGTTGGAAATTCAGGGCTGTTTTGAAATTTCGAAATGTAAAACTAAAACTTAAAATGATTATTCGTTAGGTTTAATATGCAGGTTTACCAAAACAAAACATGCAGTTAAGAAAAATGTAATAAGTAATTGATATGATCGATATTATTGATCTTAACATCCTAATCTGAATTTAATTAAGCCAAAATTATTTAAGCCAGTTTTCTATTATGTTTTATTTATGCTAATTTTCATTGAGTTAGCTGATTCTCTTTATCAAGTTGCTCACAGTATAACTTTTACCAAATAGTGAATATACGATTTGCATATTTTTCTCAAAAACTAATAAAGAATAATTTGCAGAAAGGATATTCGTAAGGCTTTCTGGTAATTTCTTTAAAATGACGCCATTTTTCAAATGGCTTATACGAACCGTTTCTTATAATTTTTAATTTGTTTTCTTATTTACTGTGTGTTTTTTCTTCCCGTTAGTCCGCCCAATCGCGAAAAGGAAGACTTAACATTTCTAACAGCTACAGGCAGCTAAACACTCTACCATCTTCGGTTATTTTCGGTAGCATTGGCAAATTGTAAAATAAAATTTCACGTAACTTTTTGAATAGTAACTGCATGTGCTTTAACAAGAACTATACACATCACCTTTTTCCGTTTAAATAGGGTCTGGTAGTTTGTATATAACAGATGATTGTAAATAATGAAATTTAAGATTATGCTGGCAATTATATTTAAGCAGTTTTGCCAAATAGAGGACGGAAAATTATTAAAGGCAGATAATATCATCCGGACTCCAAGTACTCCAGTCTTTTTGATAAAAGTGAAGTATTCTTGCTGTGCAACTGAGTAACAAAGCTCTGTCAACTTGGATCAGGTTTTTACAACTGATTGTGGTAGACAATAATTATGCTCAAGGATATACTTCATAAGATGACGTGACCAAATAAAAAATCCGCCTCCCCTGAACACGGTTTCAGTATGTTGTAGAGAGAAGTTATTGGCCCTATAACAAAGATGTACATCAATGACTAATAACAAAAGCCTCTGAGTTTGGATCTTTTTGTTTTTGTTTTTTCGATATTGTTTTGCTTGTTGCCTTGCAACAAGTTTACATTACGCAAGGAGTGTTAATAAAAGTTTGACTACTGATCTCTTCTTTTCTTTCAGCTTTCTCTGAAAGAACGTTCGGCCATGTAATATAGTTAATTATGTAAAACATATAGTTTTGTGAAAATAAATGGAAATATAGTAGAGACTGTACGATATGCCGTGCATGCTACGTAGGATTTGTGAAGATCTATCAATAAAATGTAGGTAAATAAATTAATAAATGGAATTCGAGTCGTTTGGTTTATTTTCTGCTACACCATACTGAATCATGTTGAATCATACTCTATCTTAACCATGTTGGTTCACTGACAAGCTTCTCTTTCACGTAGTATATCGGTCATTTATTCACCAGTGTTGTGAAAATAAAGATTGCTGATTTGTACTATATTCTAGTGTTAAATATTACTTTCATACACTTGAAAGTTTATGGAAAAACGATAATTTTCGACTGATCCAGTTTAAGATTTCAAATGATTTGCATCATAAAATCATCAATCATATTTTCGACCTACTCAGATTCTTAATTAAAAAACGCGTTTCAATGAGCTCGGAAAAGCACACGTCTTACTTGGACCTGTATACAATTTTTAAAATTGTAAGTTTAATAAAAATGTTAACGTTTCTTAACAAAGGCGTTTAAAATCAAAGTATTATTCATTCAAAACCAAAAAAGCAGCTCAATTGAACACGAATCGGCAAGCGGAAGATATAAAACGTAAATTGATCTCAAGTGTCAACCGCAGTCTCTGGAATCACATAAAAGTTAATTGAGTCAAACGAATATTTGTAAAGTATTTAAATCCTTTTAAAAGCTTTTAATTATTGCTCCTACCATTCTTTTGACCAAATGTCGAATCATGGTCTTCAAACTCAGACTAAACTTGTCGTACTTTATAATTTGAACCTAGCCAAGAGAACATTTCCTTATTACTCTGGTTTTTCTCCTCAAAAATCTGAGACATAATTAAAGCATCAATTAGCAAAAGGTGAAAAAACGTTTTTGTTATTGTCGTTACGGTATCTGGCTTTTTAGAGGAAGAGGTTAGGCCTCGTAGAGTGCCATCAAGATTTCAAGTGTCTTTTTGTTTCACTTGCCATTTAAGTTTAACATTTTAAGTAGTTTTTTTTTTCTAAAAATTTTTGTAAGTTTTTTAACCAGTTTTACTACAGCCTTGACTTCACTTTAGATAATTGCGTAAATATCTACACTCTGTATTCGAGATTGACAGTTACTCATACGTTAAAACGCAAATATTACTCGTGCGCCCGTTTTGCGTCATGAGCGCGAAACTGGAGTCAAAGGCCAATTTTCATAACTTTAAATACATATATTTCCATTTCAAAATTAAATCTTATACATAATGTAACACCACCAATTATTGGATTTTTAAACTTGAAAATAACGTTTTAACTAGATTAGGTATAATGGGGTACTCAACTCAAAATCAAGTACAATTCTGTGTTGATCACGGAACATTACAAAAATGTCCCGTTGTGAGTTCATGCAGTCAGGTAAATCTACAATTTTGTGTAAAACAAATATTTTTACTTTATGTTAATTTTTTTTGAAGTCTGCAATCAAAAGAGAAATAAACTTAATACCATATACATTTTATGTTAAACAATCGCTTGCCACTTTGCTAGTTACGGTCTAAGATCATGCAGCGGAACTATCCTATTTAACCTTTGTTAGAGTTATGAGTGGCATATCATATAAATGCCATAACACGACTTTGAAATTTAAAAGATTTTAAGGCAAGGTTCTGTCTATTATCTCTAATTGTCTTGAAACCGCCCAAGCATTGTTATAGGCTCTTGTAAAGTGTTTGGTGCATAACTTAAGTGCACTAATCACAGTGGGGGTTGCGAAATAAGCATGTTAAACAAATTTGGGGTGTGTTTTAGATATACGTGAATAGCAAGAAAGTTCTGAGCTTTTTGTACTGAAATGCAGTTTATTATGATTTCAAAATATCATATTTGACTTTCGACACGTTTATGTTGTCTGTTACAAAACCACTCGACATAACAGTGCGATGTATCAAAGCGATATATGTATATGTATATACCGGCCGGCATGGCGGCATACTGTTTTGTATGATATTGATACTAAACAAAAAAATTATAGGGACCTGTGTTTACTACAGTTACTTGCACAGAAAATAAACTAAACCAGCTGTTGCTATTACATTCTTAAGCTTATAATAATAATATAGTTGATTATGTTGATAATATTTTGTTAAATGTTACAAATTGTGTTGCAGGCGTTAAAAATATGAAAACTATGATTTTATAAAAAAACTTAATTTTAAAAACTTTGTTTTAAAAAATTGAAAACGAATCGACGTTTCGTTGTCCACCAAACATCAGTCTAAAGATAAAGTAAAATGACATTGTAATAATAAGAAGGAACTGAAAGATAAAATATGGAAATAGAAATTTGTCAATTTTACAAATTGTTGCTAGAGACCACTTCTGATAACCGTTTGATTTTATGAAACTAAGTTTGGTTCAAATGGTGTGTAGAAATGTTTTAAGTTTTGCAACGAAGCTAATTACAAAATTGTAACGCTGTCATAAGCTTGATGTAAAAATGTTTTACGCTTCATACTAACCATTGATTTGACAATGCAGTTTGATCATAATAAAACTGTAAAAGCTCAGAAGATAGACAGACAGCATACTTGATTAACGAGAGAGATTGAAACAAATAAAAATCAAATACATCTCATACACCACGCACTTTTGATAACTATAATTTCAATACTTTAGGTTTTTTGTTCGGCGAGACGGAATCCAGATGCTTGCATTATTCCGAGCAGCGAAAGTACTTGTGTCCTTACGTGCTATAGCACTAGATACCTGAGCCAGTAAAACTGGCACCAAGTCGAAGTTCTTAGTGCTGGATATTAAACGAATTATCTTTCCAGCAAAATACCACAAGCAATGCCCATTAGTTTACCAGAGTTAATTGCCTTGCAGTATATCTAGGACATTTCTTCAGCGAATACTTTTCTAAATTTATTCGCGAGTGTCTACTCTATACCATGATTTTATTTAAAGGGAAAATCGCTTAGGATTCAATACTTTGATTTCATTACACATTTTTTCTAATTTCACTCAAAAAGATTCGTTAACATTCATGACATATAACACATAAAAGCTTATTCTTACTTTAACATTTATCAGCTCATTAAGTAAATTATAGCAGAGTTATCCTTAATAAGGTGTTATAGCCTTGCAGTGTTTATACAGATTATAAACTGGAATAATCCTTTTTTGTCTGACTAATTTGGAAATTTAGTAAAGAAAGCTTATTATTTCAAAAATTCAGAGAATTAAAAATAGTATTTGTGTTAATTGTCTTTTGAATCTTTGATCCTTGTCATTTGATCGAAGAACTATATTACTGCATGTAAGCTAAAAGCCATTGTTTGTCCTTTAGTCTTTACCGGGGAGGGCATGATTCCGTAATTTCCGTCAATTAACGTTTTAAACACTTTTTCTTTGGCATTAATAGTTTCATTTAACTGAAAGCTCTGAAACATTTATACTTTGAAGAATTTCCTCCATGCAGATGCATTTTATAGGGCTTGTTGCTAGTACGAGATTAATGTCATAGCTTCCGAGGAAAGCGATTTTAGCGAACAAACCAAGGCAAATTAAATGCGGTTTTTTTTCAAGATACATATAGAACTAGTCTGGAGGGCAATGAATATACTTCAACTTAAAGGGTCCCGCAGTGTTAATAATAATTCTTATTAATTATCTTCCTCCGACTTCTATACAAAAAATGTGGGATCGTTTATCTTATATTGCTAAGCTTCAAAATAAAGCAAAACTGAGTGTTTTAACCTAGAAGAAACCTTAACAAGTTATTCATATATGTACTAATTGATTGAAGCCAGTTTCACGCACACATCTAAAAGAAAGTATAATTAAAGATAGAACAATTTATTGAGAAATGAAATAGCGAACAATGAGTAGTACATGCCGTGATGCTTAACCCAGACAAGAGATTGCCACCCTATTTTATGACTGTATAGAATCAGAAAATCAAAATGATGTTCATCTTGTACAAATACAAAAATCTTCATGGCAGTCTCCCTGAGGACTTTCACTGATCAAAACTAAGTAAAAGCAAAGTTCAAACCGGAATTGTTTTTAAGAACTGTGATGAAGAAAAAGTGAATTCCTGTTAAGTGGCAGAATTTACATAATAATGACCAGTTTGCTTGTCGGCGGGGTGTTAAACTTTTGTCCATCAAAGCAACAAAGAATTTAAAAAATGGTAATAGTTGGACATGCCCTATATTTCAGTTCAACTTAAAACCAGTGTTACTACTTCAAAAACGCAAAGCGTTTCGGAAGGAAACAAAACTATAAACACAATTTGTTATCGACGTTCCGCCAGATTTCGCCAATTCTTTTGGAATTTATGTCGGCAAAAAGCAGGGAGCGATATTTGCCCTTGCCGCCCGAAATACGTCAAACTTCTCATCAACTCGGGGATTCCTGCTCATTTGGGGTATAGCAATAATAACCGATTATACTTTTACATAATTGCTTAATACACGTAAACTTTCTTAATTGGAGAAACAAAAAGTGACGCCAGCACCATGGACGATATAAAGCCCTCTCCGGCTTGGAAAGACCAAGAAATCAAGTCAAGGTCGACCGAAAGAACATCTCCTACTTTCGTGGTGAGTAGTTTTCAGTCTTAGAATTCCAAGTCATAGAAAGAAGTATTTTTTTCATTGCATAACAAGTAAAATATGTTTTTGTAAGTTTGCGGTTGAAAAGATTTATTGCAATTTTTTACCGCCTTCTACACCTATATTTGGCCAGTACATTGAATTTAAGGTAATACGAAATTTCGGACATGTTTCCAAATAAAGATGCTTGTACAGGAAACAATTTGGAAAGAAACGTTATAATTTTATTGTTTTGCAGCTTTTTAATTGTTAGCTGGTTATGAAGCTAAAAGTCCCTTGCACAGTTAAACAACACTTCATAATAATATCCATAGTACAAGCTGTTCCGTGTTGTTGATGGAAAACTATATTCTATCCGGTATCTATGAAAAATCAAGTTCAGTTTCTCTAACGCTTAATTTTCTGTTATAAGTAAATAACTCAGCCTCAAATTGTTTTTGTTTTGTTCCTTGGATGTTTTTTACTGCATGTTTTACTCTCGATAAGCGGTCAAGTTCTGTGATTTGCTTGATAAGTGGAAGTTTTTTTTCCTAGTAAAAGAGTTATTTCTTCCGAATAGTAAAGAGCTAGAAGACTTGTTTTCAGCCTAACTGCATTCATTTTTTTTCTTCAAATGCTGTAAGCCTTAATGTTTTTTTGAGATTGTCCAAACAATAGGCTCTGATACGCGATTTGATTAACTCTAGGTTGAAATGTTAAACCATCGCCATAAGCAGAGTGGCCCTTTCTCAACCGTTAGGTTAGCTTCATACTCTACCCACAACATCAGTAAGAAATTTCAACTCTTAAGTTGATTAAATAGCTACTACTCTACTGTTTTGCGCTACCATGTTTTAGCAAGTTTTTAAAACCAAACGAGTAAACAAGGTAACAAAAGGATGAATTAATAATATTTATGGTGCTGATGGCATCTAGCCAGGCATTTGGTAAAATATGTTGGTCTTGATTAGGTATTTCCTGCAACTAACATAAACAGGTTGATGTTTAGTGGACTCAAAGAAACTAAATGTTATTTGCACCTGCATCTTGGTCTACTGAGGCTGCTAAATTTTGTAGTATAAACTTGTAGTGTAACTTGGAATAACTTAGTTTCCGTAAAGACATATTAAAAAAAGCAAATTACAAAAGCTTTAAGCGTAAAGCCAAGTTTTTGTTGTGCTGTTTTCTTGTAAATTTGTACCCAAAGATTAGTCAAATTATGCAACTGACCTCTACTTTACAAAGGGCGGTAGAGATAGTTACGATAGGTGTCCTCGGCTTTTATCTAAATTGTAGAGCAAATGATGCTGCCTGTCACCTAATTGTATTGTTAGATTTATAAAGAAACTGTTTTCGAGCTTGGTTTTATGAAACATTTATCGCTTGAGTTGGCGAAGACGGACTTAACTAGCAGCATGTTAGCGCTAATTAATAAAAGCATACGAAGAATTAGAAAGCGAGTAATCTGTAACGGAGACAGTATAAACTGTATATAGCTTATTTTCAAAACAAGAAGAATCTTTGTTTTGATATCAGTAGCGCAGTTGACAATTCTGAAGCAAAAAGCACCTCGGGTTAACACGTAGATCATTAACTTTTTTGAAAAATCGTAAAACTACGATGGAAACACCTCAGAAACTCATTTGAGCAAAATCATCAGTCTGCATCAACACTAAAGTTGAGTTTAGTTTTTAATTCGAATGACATTTATATCGCACTTTTAAAAAGAACAAACAAGACGAACAAGTTCTGTCACTCGTTAACAAAAACCAAGAGAAGTAATTCAGAGCAAAAACGGCGCATAAAAATCCTGAAACGAAACTTAGCTATAGTTGAAAAAGTTGTAGTTTTTGACTGAACGTGGAATCACTTAAAATACTTAACTTTGCTACATATTTTTAAGAGCGTATTTTCTGCTGTAAGATGGATGAGAAAGAAATAAGTGACTATTGCAAATTCCAAAAAAAAAAAAACTCAAACCGACTACTGAACTTCAACTTAACAACAATAGATTTTGATAAACAAAAATTGAACAAACTTACTGTTTCCCGGTGATGTTCTTTTTGCCATTATGGTATATCCAACTATCACAGTTTTGCGAGTCAGTTGAAGAAATTTTTTACTTTTCAAAGCTTTGAGAAAAACGACCACGTAATCCTTCAATCCATAGTTTATTTAAAGGTAACAGTTATCCAGTATATCTTTAACTCTTCGAAATGGTTTTGTTAAACCCTTTTGTACCACATAATAGTTTTTATACTTGGTAAAAGGTTTTTCTGTACGTTATCTGGTCGAAAACATGTTAACTTTGCTACTGAGTCGGAAAAGACATGGCTTGTGCCTAGTCATGAATATGGATCGAAAAAATTTAACACTTTCATTAAGACTTGCAAATAATGTGGGTTTGACAGAGTTTGTGGTGAATATTGCGCGGTGTAATGGTAAGGCGATATAGAAAGCATTTCTTCTGGAACAAATTAAACCGGATTTTGATACAAAAAAGAACTGAAAATAATGTAAGAGAAGCTACTCCGAAAGACATGATGTTTTGTTTAATGATCTTATAAATTATTTTTACTATACCAGGATTTTGTTTTTAGTTTTTAAGTTTTAATTTGTAAAACCAAGTCAGCGAACCGTATGTTTAATTTGTTAAACGTCAAACGAAGTATTGTCACTGAATGAAGTTGATAAAAAAACTCTTCATTTCACCTACAAAACTATTTCTTTTAGGATTCTTTCAAGAGGTATTTCCGTTAAAGCGTTACAGATAAACATCTTTGATTGATAGAAGCACACAAAAAAATGATGTCCATGTCATCTACCCGCAGCGAACGGAAGTTCGAGCTTATCATGTGGTTAAACACTTACGTAATTTACTGCCTTTTCATTAAAATTTGTTTTCGTTTCAAACTCCAAATGTTTGACACTCACTCGGCCACAATAAAAAAAAGCAAGTTTTGTTTACTTAATAAGGGCCCTCTCTTTTTGCATTCACAAAAAGCAGAAAAAATAGTTCCTTACTAGGTAGGTTCGTCCTTCGTTACCCTCATCATTTCAAGACAACAGCAGACAAAGCTATTTTAGGCTTTCGATTTACGCGAATATTTCTATGACGTCACAAAATTTGCGTTCAGCGGCCCACTTTTTGCGGAAGTACATATTTAGCTAAAAGTAATGAAAGATTAGCGAATTTCAATGGAATTGATATGAATTTTAAATATGAAATACGTAGAATCTCGGTCACGGCTAACAGGATATGTTGGTTACCAGTTTTGATTTCAAATTATTGAAATAAATTAAAATAACTCACCCTATTCGCAACTTAGTCTAAAGGCCGGCGCACACTTGAGGTAAACAGCTGAGCTCTATGCCTCGCAAGGCAGTTTGCTCAGCTTTTTCTGCAAGTGTGCGGCAAAATTTTGGTGAGAATTTTTCCTCGCGAGCTCTTGAGAAAATAATCTATCGTGTTTGATAATTTTTGCCTCGCAAGGCCGATTTCTCATCGTGTGCGGACGACGTGAGCATCTTGCTGAGCCAGATTCGAAATGTAGCCAATAAGATCGCTTTTTGTGATTGCGTCATCTTTTGCCGCTATTTCGGAATACGCCATCTCTCTTTTGTCTCGGTTTTTAAAATCGGCGGAAGCGACGTTGAAAAGACATGGATAATCTGGCCACAACTCGATGAGCCTCTCTTCTTTTAACAGGTCATGAATAACTGTACTTTCACTAACGGCCGTCATTTCCTCGGTCATGATCAAAACAAACAGAGATGACCTGCTCGTCATCTACTGTTGAGCTGCTTGATATTTCAATTGCACAAATGGTTTAGTGTTTTCTAATCAGAACTGAGCTCATGTCCGCCATTTTATTTTTTAAATCATTGGAAACTTAGCCCTATGCTGAATCCTCTACGACACTTGCAAGGTCGCTCATTTTTTAACCATATTTGGTCAATTAAAATTTAAATCAGTTTTAACTTTAAAAAATAATAATAAAAAACCTAGAGTGGGAGCTAAGTTTTCCTTGAAAAAATTTACCTGGATGAGAGCTACACTTCCGTTAAAGAAAACTTGCATGTCTCCAATTTTCAAATAAGGAAAATTGCCTGTAGTGCGCGACAAGTTCAGTAAGTAATATGTATCACGTGATGTCAAATCTAAATGTCTGATTGGCTACCATGAAAAACCGCCCACATGCTTCCTACCCTGTTGTTTTTTCAGTTTGGTTCTAATAATTTGATAGTGACGTGAAAATTAAACAAGCTGAGAGCTAGAAGACTTTGAGCCAAATTTGCAAGATTTAAAAAAAAATGGCGACTAAACTTAAAAGCTGATTCGAAATAACTAAAACTCAGTGTATATTACAGTAAATGACGAAAAAAAAAATACAACTGTCAATATTAAAAACAAAATAACAAAATTAAATTATTTTATTTCTTTTTCTTCCTCGCCCGCCTCGAATAGTTTTCTATCTGTGGGCGGAGAAAGCATATTGTAAATTATATGGATAAAATAAATAAATGATGATGATGATGATGATGATGATGAGAAAACACATAGACTTAAGTGTGAATCAAGAGAATTATTACAATTTGTTTCATTGTTTGTTAATATAAACTGCAACCAACGTATCCGTCAAGACCTCGTGACCTAAGTTACCTCAAAATCCATGACAAGTAACGACTGTGATGGAACTGCAATAATTTTCTAAATTTGAGTCAACTTAAAAACATTGGTACAACTCTACAGAAAAAATATTTTGACCAGCATAAAACGAGAAAAGTGTTTCCTAAAAATAGGAAAATTTTTTATATCAGCTGTATTCTGTCTGTTCTGTGATTTGGCGCGCGATCGCCGACCGAGATGGTTTGGCACGCCCGTGAATAGACTAATCAGTATTGTTTGACACAATGAAACATTCTGAAATATAAATTATAGTGCCACGACCGCCTTTGGATTCATATTTATATGATAAAACCAACCCATACGTGATAGCGCGCGTAAATATTTCGACCCGATGATCTACGTAAATTATTGCGCTCGTTATACTCAACGTAAATGTTATGTACATGTATATGTATAACTAGAAAAGAAAATTATCGATTTGAATTACTCGGTCGTTTTTAATTCTATATGTATAAATATAAATGTATATATTCTATTCTATTCTATTATATAAATGTATATAAGGGTGCGTTCGTTTGGGACTATTCCGGAATATTCCCAAACGAACGTACCCTAAATATTGCGCAAGTTATGTAGATGACGTTCTTGTGAAAACCTACGTTAACGGTGCTTACGAGATAACCAGCGTTAATTTTTTTGCTATCTACTAGTAGAGCCATAAGAAGATTATTCGCATCGGTACACCTTTTATTAAAATATTTAGTAATGCCTAATTTCTCAAAACTTTGACTCTAATTTTATTGGAATTTAAACAAAAAAAAATTTAAAAATTTGTGCATCTTAAATTTCCTCGTGTTTTGAACTGGAGAATGACGTAAGATGAGTATAGAAATCACTTCGAATGCACATCAGTAAATCAAAATTTATTCTGCATATGATGATAAGACTTCCGACAGAAAATTTATAGGACATTTGCATGCACACTCGGCTTGTACACCTGATACTTGCTGTTTCTTTGTCTCTCAGCTCCGCTACTGTGTTAGATCGTATCATGGATTGAAGGTAGTCAGTTGTAATCGACCGCAATCAATTCTATTCTTTTCAATTGAGGATTTATAAATCTAAGAAAGTTATGGTGCTTATCTCATAAATGCCTGAAAACTTCTTATATTTCCCTAACGTTGGCCGATGCAGGTTACGTAACTATATATCTGTCAACCGGTGACAAGGTTTTTGGGGGGCGAGGGGAGGCAGGGGCGGGCCGTTTTATATTCCATTTCTTATGAATATATGAAAGATTTCGTTCTGCGTGCTGATGAAGTTTCTTTAATTTTCTAGGAGAAATCATCAAAATGGTTTGTTCTTTTAAAATATGAAACTTTTTGATTTGAAAATTTGAAAATCTTTGTTCTTAGATTAAAAAATTTGAGAAAGGTGTATCAAAAAGTCAGACACAAAATTTCAAACGCCCCACATCTGCTTTATTTTCTTGCCAACCTCGTTCCCAGGGCTTTTCCTTATGTTTTGTACAAAAAATAGGGAAATGCCCTGGGAACGAGGTTGTTTTCTTGCAAGCCGCTTCCCCCTTCCCCCACCCCCGTGCTAAATGTTGATAGGTGCATAAAAATGTTCAAAGCTAAGTGACACCTTAAAGTAACTTTATACTTTAAAATTGAAGGCCATATTACCAAAGATATCAGGGTAAGATAAGTATCTTTTTTAAAACACCTTGACAACAAAGTCCTTATACTTATAGCGTCAAGTGTCATGTTTTTTTTTAGTTCTGCATTTTTCTAGGCAAGGATATTTTAGGAAGCATTGTATGTTTGCCTACAATTCACTTCTTAAAAGTAGTAATGTTCTTTTCAGATGGTAAAATGTATATATGGCTCATAAAATACAGCGGGCTACATTTCTGCGCTTTATACTTGCAATAACTCCATTGTTGGAATCAGAAGAGTTGAATGACTGTCTGGCTTTTATTGTGTCTCTGCAAGGGCAACATTTTTGTCATTAAAAAGAAATTTTAAAGTTGCTGTTTCTACAATTCTAGCCTCCCTATCGTTGAAGGAATCGTTTGTCCTGGACTTAAGGTTTCGATGATTATTTCACATTTTCTTGAAAATTTTTTAGGCAAATCCCGAGTTGCTTTCACTAAATGTGTACTACAAAATACCTCATCGACCGCTCCGGCGGGCCAAACCTGATAAAGTGCTAAAACTTTTGAAATAAAAAAGAAAGCCTCAAGTTTTTTTTTTTTCGTGCTTTTAAACTAAAGTTTAAAAAGTAGTTCATAAAAACGGATGGAATTTTTATTATCCACCCACTCATATGTTTAGAGTTTGAAAATTAACGTAGGCGGTAGCTCAAGTGAAGGCCTGGCTACATGGCAGTATCTGGCCAGCTTCAGTAGCGGTATCGAACTGTTAAAAATAAAATGCTTGCGCAAACAACGACCCGACAATAATACAACATAAACTTGATGATGTGGTTAAAAAAAACGCATATCCTTCAAGTCTAGCTGTCTATTTCCTTTAAGAGTTTTGTTTTCTTAAACAAATTGATAATCAATCTAGAGAATTCTTAAAATGTTTTTAAATGGCTCCTGTCGTGTGCAGGAGTACTAGTTATTTACACAATTGGTGTTTGCCAAAGAGATATGATTCATCCTAAGTGAAAGAAGTAATTCTGTCAACTGTTTCCGGCATCAAATTTGCAGATGGAGTTGGTTGAAACTCAAGAGTCGCCGCGATAAGCTTTCTTGACGGTTTTTTATAGTGTAAAGAGAATCGGAATTTGTATTATAAAACGATGTTAAGCCTTTGTACACGCAAATTTGTCAACTTTGTTTGCTTTTATGCCAGGACTTAATACTCTTTATAACTTCAAATGGGGTTAGGCGATATCACGATTTGTTAGTTGTAGCTCTTTTAAAGGACTGGAAAAAGTTTAAACAACGCTAAAAGAGTTATTACCTGAAATACCGTTTTTTATTAAGCTTTCTCAACTTAATTAAATATAACTTATTCGGAGACTTTACGGCTTTAAGTTCATTGAGAAGACGATAAAAATTCGAGATAGCCCATTAAATACAAAAACATTGCTGCCTTTTTATACTGTCGCTGATCCGAATCCAGACATACACCAAATACCTGTCGCCAGAAATGAAAGTGGAAAAAGCTAATTAAACTCGATACCGCGTGAATGGGCTCAAAGAGCTTGTTTTGTTTTACTACAGCGGCAAGAGTCACAACGTCACGGTGGCGCCAAACTCAACTTTTGAAGTCAGTGCAGAAGGATTATCGGATGTTAATTAAAATGCTTAGTGATCAGTTATAGATACCATTCTTTGGAGCTATTAAAACAGATAGGTAGTGATATTGAGGTATCATATGTTGATGAAACGCAAATCAGATCCAGTGCAGCAATACAGAAACGTTAACAAGTGTAACTTTGTACGGGATAGAGTTTTTACAGGGAAAAAACTGCAGCTATAAAAATCAACGAGAAGCCATTTAAAACACGTGGCTTGCATGTTTTAAGCTCCAGTTTGATTGGAGGATAGATTAAGTCCCGATAAAGGAGTCTTCCTGGCGCTAACGTGAGCTATTTATTACAATACACATTTGCGTTCACCAAAATCACAGACTGCGCTAGCACTTGCCGTGTAAGAAGATCAGCGTTGGTTTGCTGGAACACTTTACAAGTTTAGGCTTAACTTGTTGGGATCAAAGTCAATATACTATCAGGTATCAAATATTACAATGAATTAAAAGTAGATTAAAAAGAGCGTACGCCATTACTTTGAAGAAAGTTGTTAAGGTGGTAGAAGATCGTCGTTTTAGTTTTAAGAGAATAGTGTACAGAAACGTTAAATCTGGCCAAGTCTAGTAGAAGCAATTTCAAGTTTTCAGTTTTAACCCTTTTTTTTGGTTTTTGACCACAGACTCTTCACTGTTTTTTGCTAAATCATATTTCGAAACAAATCTTGTTCGTAAGTCACAAAGAAAATTTGAAAACTCTTATCTTATTGATATTTTGTTTTTAGTTGTTAGTTGATTTGTTAAACTGTGTTCACTTTTTGGCTTTTTCGGCGGCTATCGCCTAATGTTTTCCGCAGTGTTTGCGCAAGGCGTCTGAGGAGCGCCTGTCATCAGCGATTATTTTGATCAATTAGAATAGTAATAACAATTGATATGAGGAGATCGACTTTGACAAAAGAGTATGACTGATATTCCTAAACACCTGTTTAAAAGAAAAAAATAGGCTTTTAGTGAACGACCAACACTTTCCTTTGTACATTACCAACTATAATATAGCATATACAAACAAAGTTTGAAAACACAATAAATAAACTAATCCTATCAAAACTTAATCGAAATCAAAATAGCAACTCGAATGAAGTCTGGTAAGCTATCAGTTTCACTGTGTTGAAGATGAAGCAAGATGCATTTTAAAATGAAGTTGACTTTTTTACTTGAGTTTGATTTGTCTGTTAGAAAAGATTATCTTTCTTGATTAAGCTCAGTAACAGGGTATCAAGGAAGGAACTTTATCATTTGCTTTTTAGTTTTTTTTTCTGCTTTGTCATTTGCACTTGAAATCTCCCGAAAATAGAAGTTTTGTCAAGGGTAGCTCGACATTAGATTAGTTAAATAATGTAAAATCTTGAAACTTTAGATTGTATTGCTTTCAGTGAGATTTGGAGGAACGTGGCGATTCTTATCTGTCTACAGACAACCACAGAAGCCAAAAATGTTTCTCTCACAAAAGAAATCGTGACCGGTTATGATAGTACAATATAATTATTTCCAGTAATCTTGATGGCCAGCCGATGATTTAAAACTTAATATTTCCACTCGAGTGAGCTATTCATATTTGATATCTAGCGAGGGATTACCATTAACGACATTTAGAATATATCCATACGACAAATACTTCCATCTTAATTTCAGTCGAAGCCCAGTGATACACGAATTTTGACAAGTGCTGACAAGTTATCGTCGATGTCTTCATTAAAAGGTCCTACCCGCAATTATTTGCTAATGCAGCCAATTTCCTAAAGTTATTGCAATTAATATTTGAGCTGTATTTTCCTTTGCAAAATCTTTAGAACGACCACACAAATTTAGTCTTCATACTTGTGTTTTTATCTCTGCATTTGATTTAGCAAGACATAAGTGGAAGAAGAAAATAGAAACCTTTTAAAAGGGTGATCGTGCATGTCTTTAACATCGTTAAAGCAATGAGCAGATTAAAAAAAAAAGGTTATCAACCACTCAATTACTGTGGCGACACAAAAATATTTTCCTTGTAGTATTCAGCCGAACTTCTTGCGTTAATCATAGCTTGGCGCCAATCAGGTCAAGCGTACGTGTAACAAATACTTCGCCCAATACAAGTTTATCTCGAAATGAAAATGCTATGGGCCATCTCGTCCACTAATAAACGCTGCCGTCCAAATACACACTTGCCCTCAAAAGAAAACAGCGAACGTATGGCGCCATTGGTACAAAGTAATTTCAAAATGAAACTTTAGGCCAAGTGCGGTAACCATCTGCGACCAATACCGCACGCCAGAGAGATAAAGTTGTAACGGTTGTGATCAACGACAAAAACATTCTTTAAGAGGATTAATAAAATACGAATGGCTTATAATGAAAAGTCAACAACTAAATATAGGTTTTTATTACTGGTGTTTAGTTTTTAAAGCGCGACCTCTTTTAATGAATTTTTAAAAGTATATAACGGGTCTGGCCTAAAATAAAAGCCGATATCGCATGGGTTTGCCGGAAGCTCAATTATTTTCAAGGAAGAGGATTATTTTCTTTTCTCAAAGAAACAGTGCTATGGAATGAGCAGTTTGCATTACGCATGCTCAGTAACTTTTTAAACTTTAGCGCGAATACTTGGCAAGATGACCCACAAGTTTTCAGCAAACAACAAAGATAAGCTTTACTGACTCAATAAAGAAATAAATTAAACCAATTATGAAAATCTTATATAGCGCCCGCATTAACTCATTATATTTCGATCCAATACACTTAACAAAGTATTTGATAAAATTTCCACAAATTTCCATAAATTAGTGAGGGCATTTTTTTTCCAATTCGCTTGTGCGGAAACCAAGCACAATTATTTGTAAAATGAAATTAAAACTTTTCATAAGAAAATATTTTGAAAACTTGCTACTGCTTTGTCATATTTTCTGCTATATGAGCTTTTAGGTAATAAGGTCAAGATTCGTGTTTAGTTTTTTATACTAACGTATAATAATTTCGGTAGACTTTTTTTATTATAGTTAAAAAATTTGTTTGCGTGTGATAAATAGTTTTTGATCGGAAGCCGCGAGGCAGGTATTACCGCCGGGCAAAATCTAAACAAATCTTTTCCATTGTTTTAAGTATAAAATTAATTTGTTTCATGATCTCTTAAACCGTTTGTCTTATACAACACAATTGTGCATGAAATGAAACTAAACAAACGACTTGCTTTAAAGTGGAGCCATTAATCATCAAACTTTAAAGAAAATATGAAAGATAAATGGTTTTCTTAATTATTAATCGACCATGCACTCTCTATATAAACAGCCGGTTTTGATTTTTTGAAAAGATGCGGCATTGCTTCAGTTGCTTGAGGGATTAATCATAAGCTTTGATACAAATAACCAAGAAGATTTCAAAGAGTTTTATCAAAAACTTCGGTTTTTTTTACCTTTTTATTTTACGTTTGACAAAACTTAAAAAGTAAGGAAAAGAATTAAGTCTATTTTTAGGTCTTTATAAATTATCAAGCATTTATAGCCTGTATACACTAACCGTCATTTTTTCATTTGTGCTTGCAGATACTCAGATACAGCCATGAAGACACTTGCAGCCGTCTGTATATTTTATCTTCTTGCTATAATCAATGCCAGGCCGTCAGGCAAACCAAAGGTTTTGAGTAATCTTAAGAGTTCAGACGCCCAGTCACTGTTTACTGTTGACCCGTCACAAATGAAGAAAGGATGGTGCAAGACAAGATCATTTGCACAAACGATCAAACTACCTGGTTGCCTTCCAGTTAAAATAGTCAACAATTATTGTTATGGTCAGTGTAGCTCAATCTACATCCCTCACTACAAATCCTTGATACCGGCGTTCGAGTCATGTACGGCTTGCACACCAGTAAAGATGAACTGGAGATCTGTGACTCTCCACTGCCCAAACGCAGAAGTTAAAGTGAAAAAGCATCGATACCGCCACATTAAACGCTGCCGTTGCAGAGGAATACGTCTTAGGTCTGCAGGAATTCCTTAGATTTAAGTTTCAGCCAAATCATTGAAAAAAAACTCACATCGGTCTTCAACAAGCATGGGCTTGTTTTTCTGAGAAAGAAAAAAGATTACGTAATTTCAAATTGAATCCAAAAGAACACGTGCTGAAGGAGAAGTTTGTGTTGTGTTGTATATAGTTATGTATATATATAGCGCACGGAGCGTATACATTCTGTACTCCGATTCAATTTCCAGATGAAAGATTGTGAAACGTGAAATGCATATGCAAGACTTAAAGCGGCAAGTATTCAAAAACAACCACAGTGCTACGCTATTGGTAGTATTCCTGAAGTGATTCTCAAGGTTGAGCTAGTGTTGTGGTTTGACTGCACTTTGCCAGTCTAATATGCCCTTTTTAAAAGAAGCTAAGTCCGTGCAACGTCGTTATGAGATCATGCACTTAGCACACTGACTGATTGTTGTACCGTTGGTTTCCTATAGCTGCAAAGCTAAAAGAACGAAGATTTAAGTTATTATGCAGCTGCAAAGCATTCTATACAGTACTGAATCAAACGAAAAACATTTTCTTTGAACAGAAGTAAAACTAAAACTTGAGTTTGTATTAAAAATTTATGTAAAAATCAAGCTTGTAAATTAGTTTAAAAAGAAGCCCCTTTGCTAGGGGCGTGCATCTTTCCTTATTTATCTTAACCTCGAGAGAACAGTAGAATAACCTAATGCGGTAGCGCTAAATAAGAAAAATCTGGTGTGACGTCAGGTTATTTGCATGCCATTGTTCGGTTTTACGGGAAAGTAATATAATGTCTTCGAGCATGTTGGGGAGAAAGTTTGGAAGTGAGGCCTGGTTTGCTTAATTCTTTTGAAAGCTTTGCGATGGGCCTTTAGTTTGACATTGCATCAGTATAAAATATGCCACCATGAACAATAGCCTGAAACTTGCATTATTCTTTAATAAATTATACATAATACACCGTAACGTATGGAAATCTTGTTTGCGATACTATCAGCAGTTCTTTTCTCTGGTAAACACACATCTCGGCACACTACATTCCCTGTAATGTATTGGTTATCATGCACGTCTGACTAGTAACCAGGAGACGTGGGTTCGAGTCTAAGCCTTGGCGGATTGTGCTCCTAAAAGTGGCATATTATGCTACTAGCAGTGCTCGAAATTTTTCCAAATTATGCCAGAATTTTCAAATTATGCTCCTGAATTCCGAAATTATGCTCACAAAATGACATAGATTCTGTACATACGACACCAAATTATGATGTTTTTCAAATAAACTGTTGTTGTAAATTTA
>JAOEHV020392180.1:14710-38467 GCA_025447995.2 Isaurus tuberculatus | reverse complement strand
GGATGCCTCGTAAGTCATATTAATATATATGTATGTATGTGTGTTCTCTCTGTGTTAACACACATTTTCAGTATATATATATATATATATATATATATATATATACCTACAATAGAATACATATTTAACAAATATAATTTAGATAAATAATAAAGTTAAAATGTTAAAAAATATATATATATATAAAAATGATAGTTTCTAAAACACTATACTTAGTAACTAATAAAATGAAGTTATAAAATCATAAAATATTTACTAATCACAAAATGCACAGCAGTCAGTAGAAAAGTCAAGGCCCCTAATGGATAATTTAAAAGCCTTAATAGTAGTAAGGTAATGTCCTAATAGAATCGCTAATGGATTCCAGAGTTTGCTTGCATAATAACTAAGAGTGTAGACCATATTTTGTAGTTCTAACTCTGGGGATAGTAAGACAATCCTGTCTCCTTAAATTTATAGTACTGCAATTAGACCTTAAAATAAGAGTATTACTAACGAACTCAGAAGCATTATCACGAATGGCTTTATAAACTAATATTATTATGTTATGAATTCGTCTATTATATAACGATGGGTGATCAACTTTGTTAAGTAATTCTTCATAACTACAATTAGTGTCATTAAAAACATAGCGCAAACTTCTCTCATTAAGTTGCTCTATTTTAGCCGAGTTGCGCTTACCAGAAAAATTCCAAACTGTAGAACAATAATTTAATTGAGGTAAAAAATAAGCATTATAAAGGAGAAATATGGCACTTGTGTCTATAAACCTTTTATGACGTTTAATTACTTAAAGTTGATTGCTCACCTTGCTTACAATATTAGAGACATGGCTATTGAAATTGAGATACTTATCAATGATAACTCAAAGTAATTTCAATTCATTGACAGAACTAATTTCATGATTGTTACGGTGATAGGATGGGTTTGTACAAGATTGGTAAAAAAAATTAAATAGCCGATAAACGTTTTAAGTTTTTCCACAAATATATTTCATTTTTTTCTTCTCTTTAAAAAAATCAAAGGAAGTTGCAACTACTAGATCTTCATTTCTCCGAATTTTTTTTACTATTTCGTTAAAGAAATTTGACGAAGTAAGAAAATATTATGTGTCGACCGTATTTTTAGTGAAATGTCCAAAACAGCAAGATCCGAACGATTTCTTTCAAACCTTTAAAACTGCCAGGTTGATCGAAATATGTTCTTCTCATTCCTTATTTCTTAACTTGTCTTTTATTTATAAAGCTAGGGATAAAAGAAAGGGTCATTTCTATTAGGTTCAATTGGCCAACCTTCAGCTGAAGATACACTATTTTCATTTCAGTCTGTGATCTCCAGTTCAGTGTCTTTATTTGTGAGTGCTGCTTCAGATTTTTCACTGCCATCATCTTCACTTGAAGCAAACTGCATGATATCAAAATCTGCGGACGCAAAGTCTAATTCTGTTTCTCCTGATATGTCCTCGTTTACTTTCCTTGAATTCTGAACATTTTCAGATGACGTAGAGCTTTCAAAAACAACTCTAGATTTTTTTGCAATCATTTCTCTTGTGAAGGGGACTTTTTTCCCCTTTTTGAGATGACTAGAGGAGCTTTTCCCAATTCCTTCTCCCTCTGATATTTTCCTTTGAATCTTTCCTAGGTCCATTCTAATAAGAGCATTTTCACTCTCTTCAATACCTCCAGAGTTTATCTCATAAAAAGTTGGTCCGCGATTGTCATTCCTACGTAATAAGGATTTTCGGGAAGAGCTTGCATGTTTCCAATCACTTTTTTTGGATGGCCACGAAATTTTTTTTGGTTTTAAGACAGCTTTTTGAAGTATCGTTCTAGACATTTTAGGATCCCTTTCTTTAGATTTTTGCTGACTTTTTGTGGTTATGGGTTGCTCTGTGACAGCATCTTTAGATCCATTGTGTCTAACGTCAGTTTCAAAAGAATGTTTGTCTTCTTTAATGTTAAATTCTGAATATTTTGTTGGTTGTGTTGAAAAACGATCACTTTTGTGATGTTTTAAATTCATATCGGAAAAATTTCTTTCACTTTTGTGTTTAAAATCTATAACCCCACTTTCCAAAACCTTTGACTTTGCTTTTTCCCTGGTTTTCGTTGTGTTTGAAATATTTTCAATACGATTCACCTTGTTATCAGAAGTAGTTTTTCTATTACCACTTGAGGATTCAAGTTTAGAAACATTCTTTACAGATTCTTCTTTTGCCATCAAGTCTTTATTAACAGAACCATCAACATCACCACTTGCTATTAATTGATCATCCTCGGCGAGTATATTATCAAGATAGTTTGCTGATCCACTCCTCTTCTCCCCACTACTGTTTGAAGTTGAAATTTGGCCTTCGCCTTTAGAAACTTGACCCTCTCCAAAAATGACAGAAGTTGAATTTTCATGAACCTCTGTACGAGATTTAGGTTGTCTACGTGAAACGTTTACATAATTAGAATAGCTAAAACGATTCATAGCTTTTTGACTGACAACGTCGCCGCTCGCAGTTTCTCCCTCATAAAGAGATTCAGCAAGTGACTGTTTGATTTCACTTTCCCTAGTTCTGCTTTTTACTGGCTCTTTATACTGCATTTCATTAAATGTTGCATTGCTTTCATCCGTTGAACCAGACAACTCTGTAAATGTGTTACTACTTTGCTTCGAGTTATAGCCACTATTTTTTGAAGAGTAATCAGTTTTAATGGCTTCTAACCCTGAAAGGACATCATTTTGAAAACGTTTTTTACTTTTAACAGGGTTGCCTGTGTCGTAAGGCAACTGTTTTCCAGATACGTTGATTACATTAGTTTTCAAACGTGTCTCGTTTGCCGCCTGACTGTTAATGGCACTAGACACATTTGCAGTAGTTTCCATGGCCGTACCATTTGAAACCAGACTTTCCATGACTTGGCTCCCAGTACCTTTACCATCCGTGCCGTGATTATACGGTAAGTGTCTAACGTGACTATCCGTGTTGTAACCCCCCTTGCCAAGTGCATACGAGCTGTATTTTCCTGTAACGTAGCTAAAAGTTGCGTGACGGTTCGTGCTGTGTCTTTCAGTGCCGTATTTCTCCGTGCCATGACCATCCTTGTCGTGATTATTCGTGTCGTATCTCTCCATACCGTAACTACCTGTGATATGTTTACTCGTTCCTCGAGGGACTTCTGGAGTTAACAAAACTACACCGACAGCGGAACTTTGTTCTGAATTGTTCGCACTCATAACTTCATTTTCTGACCTCTGTACATTTGCTTTACTGTTGAATATTATCGGAATGTTCTTTCCTATTTCATTGTTCGTGACGTTTTCATTATTTCCAACAGTCGTATTCGCATTTTCGACAATTCTTCTCTGTGTGTTTCGATGCCGAGTGTTATTAACAGCAGACATATTCATCCCTCCATTAAGCAACTTTGTATTTCGTAGCCCATTAGACGAAAAATTTAATATTTGGTTGCCTTCTGATATACAACGGCTCGTCTCTGCGGTTCTTTGTGTCTTTACGTTGTGTTTGTCGGAGTCAGGGTCACATGAAATATTAAGTTGAAGTTTTTTGTTACCTTTGACTTTCACTTTTTCCTTTCCCTTTTCAACGTTAATCAAATGCTCTAAATTTGGTTTTTCCATGTTAGAAATGTATTTGTGCTGCAAAGTTTTTAATGCTTTGGATCGATTCTTTTTCTTTTCTGCAGCTTCTACTCTGGAACTAACATTTTCTGTTAAAACGTTGATTTTACTTTTAAATTTTCGCTTTCTCGTATGGTCGTTTGTCTTTCTCCTCTTGCTACTTGTTTTAGAGCCATGAAGTTTGTTTGATTTGCTAAAGGTTTTTACTTTTCTTTGCCTGAAGTTTCTACCTGTTTTTAAAGGATGATCAACTTTGTTGTGATTCTTTACAAAATCTTTCATTCCCTTCTTTAAAACTTGCTTGGCTTTCTTGCGACCAGCTTTCTTTGTTTTCTTTCGTTTTACTTTTATAACTAAAGATACAAAAGAAGTTTGCGTATGATTTTTCTTACCAGTGCTATACTTTTTCTTGGTCGTTTTTGCTGCATTTGTGGTCACATTTTTAGTTTTATGAGGTCGCTTTGCATGATTAGATCCTGTTTTCGTTGGTTTGCTTGGACTATCTTTATTTCTGTAAATTGATTCATAAAGTTTTAAAACCTCTTTTTTCAGAACTGTTTCCGTTACTCTGTGTCTGTGGCGGGCCTGAATGATTGTTAGAAGTTCTTTCATTGTTTGCCTCTCAAGCGACTCGCAAGAATGACCTTTATTATTTTCTAAACACTTTGAATGGCTTTCATTGCTTTGTGCGCCATGTTTTGTCTTAAAAAGAACCGAAGCGTGGTGAAGAATAACATCATTTTCGGCATCCTTTGCAACATTTGCCGATGTTGAGTTGAGGCCTGCAGCAAAACGAGTATGGCTTGAGGAAGCTTCCAGCATTTCCTTAAAGTGGCTGCCTTTCTCTTGCGGAGAGAATGTATTAAGTTTGGAAGAGTTTTGAACAGTGGTGTAGGATAAACAAGAACATTTCATAGCAGTACAGCTTTTTGAACAATAGAATCCCTTTTGACAGCAATGCCATTTATCAGCACACGGAACTGCATCCGGGAACATGCAGCAGCCATAACCAGTAAGAGAAAAGCGGCTAGGACAACAAGTGGTACCGTACCGGCATCGCGTTACTTTGTCGGGACAGTAAAACGAGTTATATTGCCCCCAAGTTTCATCTGTATGATAAAGGGAGAATATCAGTTTAAATGAGATGACGTACGGTATTTTAGGCCAGGCCAAAAGCATGCCGGGTAAATTTGAAAGCACAACTTTCAAAGCGAAAAGAGAAGAAATTTTTCCGTCTACACTTTAAATCCGATTAAATGTTCTGCGTAGTCGTCTCGGATAATTTTTTTGAGCTGTCACCAAGGCCGCAAGGTGGTATCGGGTAATTTTTGAAGCTTACCACGAAGCTAAAGATCGCAGCGGGTGGAATAGTTTTTAGGGTGAAGAAGAAGAATAAATAAATTGCTTTACAGTTATTCATTTCAGCATAATAAATCAGTATCGGATTGAATTGTTCGGTACAGAACTTGATTTGTTGGAAAATTTTTAAAGTTTACCACGAGGTTAAAGATCTCAGCGGGTGGGATAGTTTTTGGGGTGAAGAAGCTAAGTATTAAATCACTCTAAAAGGTTATAACATCTTAGTACAGTTAGTAAAGGCGGGGGCAGCTGTAGTTCTTGCTGCATGGACGTACGATATTTACGTGAACAAAGTAATATTTAACTCCTAGGTATTATTTTCACCAAAAGAGCAAACATGATGTCGATCGCCATGTTGAATTTATGATTTAGATTCAATGACGGCCATAAAATTACGTCAGTGCATTCGAGTAGTATCAAATACGATATTTTCACTCTAGATAGCGTTCAACAAAATTTCTGTGTTCGCGGAATTATATTACTGTATATTAATGACAAAAATAGCATGCAAAAAGTTCAAATGAAAAAATCGTTGCTTGAAACAAAACCAATTTACTTACCATTGTGGCCATAAACTGGAGGTTGTCCCCAAAAATGAGCATCAGCTTGAGCCAACAGTCTTTTAAAACCAGCGGCAACCCTATCGCCTAAAATTCTATAACCTTTACGGTTATAATGCTGCAAAGATGACATCAAACATAACAACCAATTAAAACACAAAAAAATAAGACTGCATAAATGTAATACTCTGAAAATTTATATAAACTGGTTCAATCTATTAAGATGAAAAAAAGAAAAGTATAAAAACATAATTGTGGTTCTTATGATCTGGAAGATTTTGGCGTTATATTGGATCGATTTTGAAAAGAGATTTTGGGAGACTTGAAGAAATCATCACAAAGTTTTAGATGCACTAGTATGTTGCCCCACCCACCATCCCTTGTAATCTAATTAACATTAGGTGCGCATATGTCTGAATATCTTACCACGTCTTTGGGTTTTCTCATTAGTGAGCAGTAAAGATAAGGAGGATTGCCACAACTGTCAACTACAGTAGTGTACAGGTCGATAACCACCACTTGCTTTCCAGAAGACATTACACTGTAACAACGCATAGTAGAACATGTTAACTAAGTGCAAACGATACATAATTAGGCTCCAGTCTTATGTTGTTAAAAAAAATTATGTCTGGTTGGGTTGATGCTAACTGGTAAAACCATTACAAGCATTAGCATTTACAAAAGGAAAGACTAAGGAACATAAAGGCTACTAAAAGATGAGAATCACGTATAATTTTTTAGAGTTTTCTTAATTATTTATAAACCTAGGCTCCTTACTTTAATCTGGCTGGAAAAAATATTTAACTTGGATAACTTATACTTTTCGATAAAATTTTCTCTGCATATTTGCTCAAAAAAACCCATAACCAAGGCGATGTGAAAACATTTCAGTCTTATGCTGGCTTAATGAAGTGAAATAATTATTTTTTTTATGATGATGGAAATGGTAAAATGAGAGAACAACAAAAACACAAATACTTTAATCAACAAACCTTTTAGCTACTTGATTGTACAAGAGTACCTTATTGTTCATCACTGTGTTGGAAGGTACCGGCGTTGTCAGAACAAAAGCAATGTTTATCCCCATAGACAGGAGATAACTCTTGATTTTCTCAAGATTCGTTTTGTATTCTTGCAACGGAACAAACTCCTAGTCGCAAGAAATAATACAGTGTCGATTCATTTGGTTTAAGAACATGCATATAGTCAGTTTATTTAAAAGACAACGAAAGATATGAACAGATTTTTCCCCTAGGTGTTTACTGTAGTTTCAAAGCATTAAGAAGGATAGCTGCGAGGTTGGCATTTGATCTAAACACTGTCGTAACTGCATTCCGCAGTGAGAAAAGAAGGAAGGAGTTCAAAAATACTCTGCCCAAAATGTATTTAAAGAAAACAAAATTTAGACATTCCAGATGTCCTGGGAGTTTAAAATACTGTCATAAATTAAACTGTTAGTCAAGAGAAAGGAGACCAAAAATTAACTTGAACTGAAAAAAAGGTTCGTGGTCCATCTCAAGAGGTGTTCCCTTTTCCAGACCGGGACTTATTTTTCGTAAGTTATCGAATTAGACACTCCGTTTCACTAAAACATTTCGAAGATTTTAAAATGAAAAGTCACACGATAAGCACCATTTTTGTTTTTCTGTTGACTAACCATAATATTCACAATACAATCAAGATCAAAATACCTCTGGAAAACGGCCGCTGTAATTAATGTCGTGTAAGCCGAAATTGAACACAACTGCATCATAACGAGTTTTTTCAAGATCTGTCGTCCGGAGCATCATGGGAAGACACTGGAAGCCATATCTTGAGTCCATGGCCCCAGATCCTCTGCTAAACGGTGCGTGCTGTACTTGGCACATACCAGCGAGTAAGGAAAACACTACCGGACTGTAACTGAAAATTAGAGAATCACATATAATAGCTATAATTATTTGTATCAAATGTTCAGCCTGAGATATTGCATTTCCAGCATTTTGATTGGTTGACTCAATCTCGGTTATCACATCATATTCGGTATGACCTTTTATGGAATCGATGCCAAGCTGAAAAATTTGCGCGAGAAGCTAACTTTCCGCAAAATACTGAAGTTTCCGAGATTTCAAACATAACCTTTCTTGTATAAGATATAATTTTAGCTTCGTGCCTCGTCGGGTATCTATCTTTTCAAATTCAGCAAGCGTGAGTGCGATATAATTGTTAAGTATCTTTAATATCAACAAGATTTGTAGTCTAGCAGCGATGGGCTTTCCCTTTGTTGGACTTTAATGAATGTAGAATGTAGAATTTTATATTCTATTACAGGTGAAACTAAAACCACTAGTTAAAGATCTTTTCAACTTAACTATAAAAAGTAAATGGCGACGTGCCTAAGTTTATTATCGATTAATATACGATGTAGTTTTTTTAACTTTGAGTGATTGATTAATGGCCAATTGTAATGTATAGTTGGGGAATAGTTAATCATTTAAGGCCTTATGTTAAATCTTCATGTACAAAGCAAACGTATTATTATCGTTCCTGCATAATACTTGATTAATAACACTAAAAGAATTACACTTAGACAAATAAATGACATAATAAGACAATGATTTGAATTGTCCGGCCAAAACAATCTGATTTAACACAACGTACCCAAGAGAGATTGAATCACCGATGATAAGACAGTTCTTATATCTTGGGTTTGGTCCCTTTGGAGGTCCCGGATGACAAATTCGCGACGGAGCAGTTATCTTGGCTGGATTTCCTACATTCAATGCACTGAAACAAAAAAAACAAAAAGTTTGGCTTTAGTCTAGGGTGAATGCGAAAAATAAACTCCTGATGTGAAGAAACATTGTGTTACTGTTTGATTACATGAAGGGTGGTTAGGTGGCGACTGTTAACACAGTACAACATGTTAAGTCGCGTAAGATAAAAAAACAGTGAGAGAATAAAGGTAACAACTGTTACAATGACGATGGCCGTGATGTAACAAGGACAATGAGAAGGTAATGACAGTAATATTTATGTTCATGGTGATGGTGATTTTGGTATTGGATTCTCCATATTTAATATTAAAAATAGGCTCTAAAAGTTTAAAAGTTTAAGTTAAGAACAGACGTTTTCGGTCAACTTGACCATCATCGGGTATTAAAAATGCGGGTATAAAGGTAACATAAATACATGTTCCAACAGAAGCTGTCAATTAAGTAATTCCTCTTGGGAACAAATGCAGTCCAAAAGATTTTATCTTTTCGTTCAAACTCGGTTTTAAATTTGCGATATAAATATACCAAGAGGAATTACTTAATTGACAGCTTTTGTTAGAACATTTATTTAAAATGCAACCCTTATACCCCCGGTTTTAAAACCTGATGATGGTCAATTCGACCGAAAACGTTTGTTTTTGACTTAAACTTTTATAGCCAAATTTTAATAAGTAATGCGATGTGTTTTCAAGATTTTAATGGTGATGATGATAATCAATTTATGTATTCTGCTGATCATGATTACCGCAATGGTGAAGATGAATTGGTCGTATTCTTAATCGTAATGGTTAATGATGTTGGTCAGTATAGTGATGATGTGAAGTAATGCGGTGCTCTAATTGTAAGGGACACGATGGTCATAATATCTGATGGTGATGATAGGGAGATGATGATGACAAAGGAAATTTATTGATGTTTATTTCTGAGGATGATCATCACGGTGATAATGGTGGTGTTAGGACTCTTAACCCTGACTGTGATGAATAATTAATACAAGGATAAACTGATGATGGTCATAATGATCATCACGGTGATAATGGTGGTGATAGGACTCTTAACCCTGAGGGTGATGAATAATTAATACAAGGATAAACTGATGATTGTCACAATGATCTTCATGGTGATAATGAAGGTGGTAATGATATGGCATAATTTATGACAGGTATACATTGATGATGGTTATCAAGGTGAATGGTTGTGATTAAGATCGTAACAGCAATGAGGCAACGATAATCATAGTGAGCAGCAGTGTAGTGGTACTTAATGTAAGGAATTGATGAAATAAGCAAGATGTTGTTTTCAAAGTATTGCATTTTATAGTTCACACTACTCACGGTTTCTGATACAACGTTCTTCGCAGTTTATTTCCAGTAACATACTGGTGGTACCTCCAGTTCTTCTGGGGAAGCCTGCTTGATCTGAACGCTGGCCACTGATCTGCTTTTCGCTTCTTTACAAACTATGGGACAGTGCAGTTTTAAGTAATCTTTTTAAAACTAGCCTAAATTTGTCTGAAAGAAAATGAGGATTTCATGTGCTAGACACACCCACTAAAAACCTTAATAAGTGAAACCCCCCTCCCAAGCACTCGGGATCTGTCATATGAACTAACACGTTTTACGGACGTGAAGTTTTAGGAGTCAGGTTGGCCTAGTGTGCATCACTCACGCCTCCCACCTTTAAGGACCCAAGTTCGAGTTCTGGGCTTCACATGTGGGCTGAGCTTTGTCAATCCCAATCTCAATCTGACTCCGAGGAGTTTCCAATAACAGTAATCATTATACACCTCTAACAGGCATTAATAAACTATCTAAAACTGACTTTCTCGTCATAACATCAAATAAAATTTTTTAGAAAAACGAAATTGTAAAAACCATATTTTTGTCAATATAGTTGAGTTTTTTTGGGTTGGTAGTTACGTTTAATGAGTCTTTTGATAAACGATAACCAAACCGTAACAATAAAGGAGCTAGGCATCGAGCCGATGATGGGTTATTGAACAAGAAAACACTAAACTTTAACTTTCTTTCGGTTAACACAAACAAATTTTTAGAAAACCCTGAACTTATATTTAAAAATCTTAACTGGGTTAGAACGACTATTATTACATTAAAGTCTTTTCCTGAAACGAAAAGAGGTGAGAACAGTCATCTTAAGGGTAGAGTCACTTATGCCACCTGTTGACCTATTGATATCAATACACCACCCGCATTTTAAGCACAAAGCGTTTTTTATGTTTATAAAGAATCTTCTTTTACCTGAGCTGGCAGATTCCACGTCCAAAGTTTTGAGCTCTGCGGTGCCGTCAAGGAGTTTCCAAAGGATGGAATGCGCTGAAACGACGGAGGAGTTTTTCGGTAATAACCCACAGCTGCCCTGCGGCCATATTGGCTCCAGTAGTTCCTAACGGCATTGATTCGCTCAAAAACGGAATTTTCCACCAGTGCAGTACAATATAACATGCTGTAAACAAGAAATATTGGATGCAAAACCGACGGCCATGCCATATTTTGTCATCTTCGGCAAAATTTACCGTATTTTTCTTCTAAGAGACAGCTTGGCGCTGTGTTTTGCTTACACAAAACAACAGCCAGTAACAAGAAGAGTGCTGCCCCTCCTACATTAGCACACCAATATTAAATAGAGCAAACGCGATCGTCACACGAGGTGCGAAATGAAAATATTTAGATAATGATTTTTATGACGCCATGCTCTCATTGAGATCCGAAGTGTCAACGAAGATCTCCGTTTACAATTCGGAAGATTAGAGGCACAAGACAATTTATAACGCCATACTTTCATCGAAATTCGAGCCGGTATCTATGACCATCTTTGTTTAAAACTAGCTCTGAAGTTAAGAAGCACAAAATTAGAAGAGTAAAAACATTAACTTTAAGTCTTAGCATTTTTATTCAACAGTTACAATGCATTTCACGTATGAATTTGTTCAAGCCAATAGACAAAAGAAAAATTACTCGCGTTTGTGGAAGGAAGCCGAGTAAAACAGACGCACTGAAAACTAATTACAAAAGATAGAAATTAAAACGACAAAAAGGAATAAAAAGGATTAAAAGATTCATGTTTGTTCGTTCAGTTAACAGACTGTACTACATATTACAGCGCTTTGATTTACTTTCTCCAAAGCAAACACCGTTCTTAATGTATTACCACAACACAGATTCAACTTTTTTAAGGTAGAGGGTCAAGGTAGTTTACTCATTATTGTTGACCATGGGAAATGTAAATCAAAGCTCTTTTGGTTCCTAAATAAAGTATAGTGCTAGAACATAATGCATCTGGCTGCTGAGAGTTGATTTTGTAATGAATTTTTGTTTTAAATGTTTTTTTTAAAAAAGTATAAATTTTCATTTGTATATTAGCCGTCATCATTAATAACCGAGCTAGAATCAGCGTTGTTAGAATTTGAATATCCAGTTGTTACTGTAAGCCTATGATCAACAATGTCTGCCTCCTTTTCAACCGGGCCATTTTCTTCGACTTCCACTGAGATTCCATGTTCCGTCGCTAACTTATTATCAAGACATTTGTTTTCAAGTGTATTTTCATCTTGCATTTTATCGGAAGTATTATCTTTAATGGTCATAACTTTTTTATCTTGTTTTTTGCTATTTATTTTCTTGTCTTCGCTGTTTTTACTAACAGCAAATGCGTTTATGTCGCGCCATCCTGCACGTCTTGAATCCGGGACTTTTCGATAACTCTCCTCGCCATTGCGCACATCTTTAATTGTTGTCTGCTGACCAGTGGAGTTCTTTGATGGCGGGAATGTAACACGTATCTCTTCAGATACCGTAAGAACGGATGAAACGATCGAGAATAATATTGACAGACCAAGGATCACGACAAATGCTTGAAGAATTTCCATAACAATACCATACGCACCGACCGGTTCTTTCCCTAAAGTAGAACTTTTTATCAGACTTTCTTAAAGTTTTTTACAAAAAATATAAATTGAGCATATACATTAAATTTTGATGAGTTTGAACGTAAAGAAGCCGGAGCAGCAGTCAAACATTTAGCCTGTTAAATTCGTAATCCAAAGCCATGATGCCAGAAAAACCTTGTGTGGCGTTCTTTGCCTGGCTTATTACAGTTTTAACATGAATAAAAGGAACATCAGCTTCTTGGGGCTAACATACAATAAACCAGTGTTCAGCCCAAGGGGACGGTGAAAACTAATATCCGCTTAAAGTTACAAAAACCACCAATAGCAACAAGCTCAAATGAGTTTAAATACTCGTAAAAAGTAACGTTTTTGACCTCTACAAGGGAGAGTTTCAAAATCAAAGAAAGCCTTAATGAGTTCTCAATTCCGAATCTCTTTACATTCCGTCTAGGGCGAATTATGTACTTTTCTTTTTTTAGGTAAAGAAAATAGGAGGAGGAGGGGGAGAGGTTGAGTTGATGGATCCCACAGGCTCCCTAGCAAGGAAAAAGTCACTGTAAGGTCAATAACCAAATCCAGAAAATGTTTTGGGGACAAAACATACTGAATCTTCAAACCAACAAATTTGTATATACCAATGGCACTAATTGCTTAAAATAATTTACAAGTTTCTTTTATACATGATCTCATTAGGATATCTAGATAGTTCTCTATCTTTAATTTCTTAAAACACTTTAAAACTTACCTTGATTAGGTACCAAGTCTCCAAAGCCAATTGTAGAAAATGTAATGAAGCAGTAGTAAACGGAATCAAGAAAGTTCCAATCCTCCGTCTGCGAGTACAACACTCCTCCTAGTAACAGCAGGACAACCATTAGTGCTGCGGACCACAACAATGTTTTAGTTTTTAGAACATTCACATCTCGTTTATAAATCTTGGTTTCTATCTTGTAATGAGACCAGTGAATAAACTCGTTGATTTTGTCGCCGATATGTTTGAGAACCATTAAGTTAAGAGGAATACCAAGTAGAGCGAATACAAGGCAAAACATGCGACCTCCAAATGTGCTGGGAGCAAGATGGCCGTAACCTACGGAGGAAATCAAAGTTCAGTGACAATAATAATAATAATAATAATAATAATAATAATAATAATAATAATAATAATAATAGCATCCTTCAATTATGTCAAGTATGGTGAAGCATATTTGATATTTTAAGACCTCTCCGACCTCAACTAAGAGGAAAAGTGAAGACGATAGAGTTAGGTTAGTGTTACCTGAAAACCATTGCTCTAACGAGAAAGGAACAAGCCAATGCATGTACCTATATTCAACCTTCCCCCGCTTATCTGTTCAAAAGGTACGTGTCTTGTTTTTTTATGAACTAACATAACCTCACGTTTTTCTTTTCTATCGGACCTATAACAACAAGGTGAATGTATTTCGATTCGGTTTAATTTCTTTTTAGAGGTTGCTCAGTAAGAATAACTTTTATATAATAAAACTGTCGGTCATTTTACCGATTATGTTCATGAGCGCAAACTTTTTCTTTCTTTTTTCACTTTTTAAAGACTATTAATCACATTTAAATTCCTTCTTTTCTTAATCGATGGAGATTGTCTTAGTAGACAAAGACTTTCCAGGCTTCCCAAGACTACATGGATAAGATCCGGCAACATATCTTCGTTTTAACTGAAATAAAGAAATGTTCTTTCAGTAGACTAAACTGCAAACCTACTAGTAACCTACCATGAATGATTGAATAACCTACTCAGCGTCTCTTACATGCGATTTGCGAGTAGTAAAACTAAAAACTTTTTAAATACGGGTTTTTGTCTTCTAAAACTCAGCCAACAAGTAACAGTATGAAAAAGTAGGCCTTATATTGGTTTATACTAAAAACAATAAGACAGTTCGTTGCCGTGTGCTCTGGGACAAGTACTCAAGCTTCTAATTTAATGAAAAACGATTCTTACCTATTGTTGTGACAACGCTGGCCGTAAAATACAGTGAGGCATAATATGTCCATCTGTTCTGGCACCAAGATTCCTCTGTGCGTTGGCAACGATGACTTAGCGCAGTTTCAACTTTTCTAATCAGTATGTTGAACTCCTTTACACTCATGTTGTACGTTCTCATTGTTATTCTTCGTACTTTGTTCAAACTCTCTACCTCCATTTGTTCCGTTTCGTTTTCAAGGATTTGGAACACAGCTGCACCACTTAGTAGATAAATTCCTAGCAACACTATCAACAATAACAGACGCTTGGTGTCCCGTCGTAGAGAAAAATCCATAGACATCCATCACTTGGAACAAAATGAATCCTCGTTGATCCTTCAATCTTTCACAGTTAGAGCGTATTGCAGCCTGACTTTCCTCAACAGCCCATTGATACATGTTTTGATTGGTACCAGTAACAATGACACTCAAACTCTTTGTTGCAAAGCCTATCAATGACAGGTGGTTTAACTCCACCAGCAAAAGGAGTAATGATAGTCACAAGATTTATCAGAGATCGAAATTGTAGCTTTCCGTTTTCCCTTGTTTTATAATCTGTATAAATAACCTATTTTCTTGTTTGTTTTTTGAGAGCACTGTTTTGATTTTGATGGCAACCTAAATGTAATCCTGTAATAGTTTAGTAACTATCTTTTATGCATTAAACATAACAAAATCGTTCATACAAAGTATTTTTCTTTTGTTTGTTCGTAGGAACTGACTGTTTAGCACAAATTGGGGCGAAGAAGGGCGCTATATCTTGTTTTCATGTTTTGATTGACACTCAAAAAAAAAATTATGAAGGCGGCGTGGTTGGCGCAGTTAGTAAGATCTCTGCCTTCCAACCACAAGATCCCAGGCTTGGTTCCTCGGCTCTGCCGAAATTTGAACATTTGTGTGACCTTTTTTCCGCCAAAGCTTACTCAGCTCTCCATCCTTGTACGAGGTCGGTAATGAGTACCAGCTTCGGCTTGAAGCTAACCTGCGATGGATTAGTGTCCCGTCCAGGGGGAGTCAGTGACTCTCATCCGCTTAACACTACGGAAACCGGAGATAAGCGTCGGCTCCAATGGGCCACTAGGCTTGGAAAAGGATTTAGGTTTTAATTTCAATATACGAAATAGCTAAGAACCTATAAGGTTCTCAAAAGCAAATTAAACCCTCACGCTTCGGTTTACAAATAAAGCTGTCCGTAATTACGTTCCCTTGCGAAAGACGTGACGGCAAACCGCAAATGGAACATTTTAAGTCGTAGCAAAGTTAATTCGTAAAGCCAATAAAGGCCAATTAATAAATTTCAAGTTGTAAAAAAAGTTCTTAAAATTAGTCTCTTGTTTAATTATTTCTCAAATCCACATTGCGGTAATACTATATTATTATAAGGTAATACGCTTTAAACGATGTTTAAATCTAAAAAGACCCGAACAGATTGATAGCAACGTTCATAAAGTCAATGATTTCTCTGGGCAGCTGGTATCAACATCCTTCCAGTCTGAATAAACCAGAGGTAAGAACCCGAGCTCACTGTCCAGTAAGGGAATGAGTTGACTAGCAAGGTAATGACTGCCTTTGGATGAGAGATGAAGACCATCTTCAAGCATTTCTTGCCAGTCCTAAACAAATTTAAGATTTTTATTTTCATTCTCTTCTGGTAAAACTCTTTTTAGACTTTAATTATGAAGCAAAAATACTGATACTCAAACTATTTTTCAAAGGTCAATTGCCAAACAAATTGCATCTCTGGGGACATTCTTTTCAAAACATGCATACTTGTGGCACGGAAAACACAATGATTGTATGTAATTAAAGACAAGAGAGAAAAATGCAGAAAAACAATTTCATTCTTTGCATTTTGGCTTTTGCGTTGATATTTTACTTGTTTATCCTTATCCACTAAGTATATACCCTCCATCTTCCTTTGTACATATAAATTTATATTACACCTTACGATATAAACCATTGATCTTATAAATATTTACAGTACTTAGTTTTGAAGGAGGGCTCAATGCTCAAAACGTTTGGTCTTTAACCTACTTTGGGTGATACTGAAATACTTCAACATAGATTAGTTTAAGTTATGCACAGTTGGCCTGTACTAACCTAAGGGTACAAAGGGCACGAGCTCCATTTAAGAATTCCCTAGGTTATTTCCTTAACCCTTTCAAGCCCCTCCTTGCACAAGAAATTTGACAATTAAATTTGGAGGATGAATGGAAGTTGAGAAGCCCATTAGACTAGAAGTTTGACTCAGAGTAATAGGCCAAGTGGTTTACATGTGCTGGAATAAACTTCTTTCATAAATTGGCCAACACTTTGGAAAAATAAATATATAACACTTTTCACCAGTGTTAAAACATACTAATAACAGACCCCTAGTAATGTAGCCTATCAGAATATAGGAATTACAACAGCCCAATGGTATAGCCACACTAATATACATCACTTTAAAGTACACACTGCATGATGAACTCACCTTTTCAGCTAACATCATAGAACAAAGGTCCAAAACACACACGCCAGCCTTTTCTCCAAGAGTTACACAAGAAGCTGAAAACAACTTTGTTCTTTCATGTGTCATATTTGCATCACCATATCCTGAGGGGAAGCAGTCATTGATTAGAGTTCAGATTTTTTTGTAGGAGCAGAGCTTTGTATAAGCAATGATCTAACGCTGCGAAATACCCTTTACCCATTCCTGCTTAATTAACTTCTGAAAGATTTTGCTCTTTAATATTAAATCATTTATTTCAAACTTTTCAAAAACAATTTTGCGAAAAGAACTTATATGTTCAATAGCTGGTTGATTATAATCCTGGTTTAGGATTATAAAAATCCGGTGTTAAGAGCTTTTAATATAATGAAGAACTATCTCATCACTCAAGTGGCTGTCCAAATCAATTAATACTATACAAAATGAGGGAGAGTCACATAGAAAATAAAAGTTTTAACCCTCAGTTAAAGCTAACTGGCTTTTGACCTACTATTAATACCAATTTGTACAGAGTATGTTTCATAAGTGACCAATGTGACTTTAGCGTCCTATTTACAAATGGTGCTCATAGGTCAATCAGAATGAATAAAAAGTTCAATTCACTAATAGATATAAAGTATATACAGAAAGTATTAATTATAATAAATAGAAACTAACCCATTTCCTCTACATGTCTTTTCCACTTTTCCAAACACACAGGAGGAGGTGACACAAGCACTATTCTGGATGTTGGTATACCAGCCTGGAGTAACTGCTGAATTATGTCAGACATATTATCTGTGTACTGTTCCAATGTTAATGATCGACTGTCTATTTTCTCTAGTACAGAATCATTAGATCCTAGCAGAACAACACAAGCAACAATGCTACCTGACGGGGTGTTGTCTTTCTGAAGAATTGTGGGTAAGATTATCTTGTTGAATGCTGATGTATAGCCACTAAAGCCTCTGTTTAACACATCACATTTCCTGTAGTGAGAAGTTTTACTGTTTGAAAGTAGTTATATTTTATCAATCACTAACATTTATTATATACACCAAGCATATTACACTCAAGTGACAAAGAGTCATCAAATTTGACTTCTCTTAATATTGTAAAATCCCATAGGAATGATGAACATTGGAATTATCTTTTTTCCTATATGTAGCTGGGCAATGTGGGAAACAAATTTAACGTTTTTTCATTTTTAATAAACAAAGGTTAACTGCTGCTTTCCAGTGGAGATTCTACATACAAATGGCTGAACTGAAAGTCAAAGTCTGGTCTCTACATATCATATGCATATAAAGATTCTCTTTAATCATTTTGCCTATACTTACATATGCAACTGTGATTACCAAGGAAAATTTGTAATTTGTCTACCTTTGAAAATGATCTGCAATAGCAGCCCCCCAACCATTTGCACTGAAGGAATTCTGTAGAGAGACATTTGTAATTTGTCTTAGACAACTCTAGCTTGAAATGGTTTGATCATAGATTTTCATTGTCATAAAGTTCTAATTACATTTTTTTCGACATCAAGTATTAAGTATTAACAGTAACAACAAAAACCAATAATAACTAATAACAAGTGTCTAATGATGTGTGACAAATCTTTACAAATACTGAAAATATAAGAAAATGTAAAAAATTTCCAGTAATAACATGTTTCATTATAATATTGTAGCTTGCAAATCTTTTAAAATTAAACATATTCAATTGCAAAATTAAATGCAAGTGAACAACTCGTATAAGAAAAAAGAATTGAGAATATAATTGGTATCACCAGGCGTACAAAACCCATATTGACGGCAGTTGTGAAGAAATGTTGGTCCACAAAAATTCTCGACAAGAACCCGCTAAAAAACTACTTGTCTGAGAACGGCGTGTGCTTTTGTGTGTTCGAGCGTATCTGATAGCCCTTTCTCCGTGACTGAAGCAATATCAACTTTCTTCATACAAAATATCGACGAAAATAACGGCAAACTCTCCAAAACGATATCACAACTATGTCGATTTCACCATTTGCCTGAGCTACGTGATCGTGAGCACCGGCTATTACCGTAAGTGGTGTTTCACATTAATTTACGGTAGACTCATTTTCCTACTCAAATCGTAAACTTGGGATGCCTGTGATATCTTATGAGAAGTCGGTGAATATTTAATTTGTTACTTGCTTTTTCAAGTCAGAAGCGCAACATGACGCGCTTCTTTTATAAAGCTCAAAAGTAATTTTGTTAACTGGCAACGGCTAAAAGTACTGTTAAAACAATTTGTAAAAATATTTGTCAATTCTTGTAATATTATATGTTGGCTCAATGCAGGTCTTTGTATAAATTAAGTTTTTGGCAGCCTCAAAATATGTTTTTATAAGCACTGATAGCAACAAAATGACTTCCTTCGAATTATTAGTTACAAAGATGCTACTCATAAGATATCTATATTGACTCACCTGTGTATGTGAATCACCGAATAATAGAATTTTGGGGAAGAAAGACATCCTTTAGCCAATTTTACCAACTCAATTGGGAACCCGTCACGGGATCTCTGTGTGAGTGTGTCTACAATGTGTCAGCGGTATCTTGACAAAGGGCTCCGTGACGTGTGGCGTGACGTTCTTATGGAAGGATTTTGATGTAACGCAAGGGATGTAACGCGTTGTCTATTGAAAGAAGAATGGAGTGGGAATCATTTAGATTAAAAAAAACAAAAACCTGGTTTGTCGTTCCTTTTTATGGATGTATAACACGATTCATTCTTAGATAAAAAAACCAAAAGATGCTTGATAGTCTAAAAAATTTTGTTAGAGCAGTAAAAATGTAAAACTGGAGATTCGCGTTTTTTTTAAACGAGGGCATCAAGTCATCTGATAAACTAATCTAAATGGGTATTTGACCCATACTCCATTTTTTTCTTTAGGTTTGAACAAAAGATATCTTGAAGATATCTGATTGGCAATCCGCGGCTTGTATGTTATTAAGTAGAAATTGCTGAAAATAATCTGGTGTTGTAAAAACTTTTAGAAAATACGAAAACTGTTAAACTTATTTAAAAATAGTCTAAAATCCTTTACACTCAATTTGTAACTCCTGCTGCGGCCTTCATCAGAGCATGTAAAACTAAAAGAGCTACTTTAGTCCTTTTATATAGTTCGAAGTGATTTAGTGCAGGGACTGTAAAACTGTAAAACTATATTGAGTCCTTGTCGCTATGGGATAAGCCAGGCTGAATAACCCCATCCTTATCAGAATATCAATATCTTCATTGTTCTCATGATAACTGATCGCTACTGTCTAACCCTTAAAACTGTTTCGCTTGTGGCAACCTAACACAACCAGCTCAGTAATCGCAACATAATAACAACACACAGAAGCAAAAACCTCCTCAGCTAACATTTAAATTCATTACGCTGACATGTCATAAGCAAAAAATAATACCTGATATAAGGAAATCTATACAAAGAAGCTGATTCTTTCTGTCGTTTCAATTTTAGGTTGATGCAGAGTACTGCTGGATAATATAAAATTATCAAAAAACTTCTTTTTCAAATGTCGCTGGAAATCTTGACTCGAGACTTTGACAATAAAAATCACTTTAAATGAAACATTCTTTAAATTTTAATTTTCCATTTCTAATCACCGATCAAATAGCTAACATTGTTTCAAGTTGCTAAAGATCAGTTTTGTCTTTTTCTGAATTCCAACATCGATTACGCCAATTCAATCATCTGCATCAAATGGCGTTTTGTTATTGTTTTCGACTGAGCTGTCATTTATTCAGATAATGAAGTTCCGTTTGAAACACGATGGAGGATTAATAAAGACAACTTCAGGAAATGCAACACGTCAAGTAAGTTCAACCAATTATCGGCAAAGTACAAAAAACATGACAATCCAGTGAAGATAAGCGATTTACCACATTAGCGAGTTGATGGTGTCTGAGCGGCGAAACAGAGTTAAAGAACAAAAAACCCATGGCATAGGGTCATTCTGATTTCTTCTAAGCAGGCCGTGTTACAGTGACCATTCATAGTTTGAAGTCCTTCTTATGTTTTCACTGGAAACGTTTCCCAAAAACGGAAATATTTGTCTACATAGGAATTCAAAACGCTCAGAGCTAAAAATGTTCGCCTTGAACGAGCGAACGAAAGTTGAAAAACACTTTTGGATAATGCGTAAATCCTGGAGCGATCCAGGACTAACAACCGATATTGAGTGTCTAGCACCAGAGTTATTAAACAACGAAAAAAAGATAAACTCGCAGCAGAATAAAGGTGAGTTGCTTTGAACCTAAGAAACGTTTTTGAGCTGCAAAACTGGTGTGGTAAATTTAAAGACGAAATTTCCAAAGGCATAGCTAAAGTCAAAGATAGTTCTTTAAAACGAGAGAAATTCATTTGATGATCAAAATCCCTTGTCAGTTTGGTCTTAAAGATATAGACACCGGTTAATATAAATTTTGTTTTGCTTTAGGCTAAGAGTACAATTTTAGTGCAACCAACTTCTGTACTTCTGAAGGAATCAAAATATATAAGAAAATATAAATCGTGTGCGGTTAGTTATTCTGATAAAACGTTAGGTCCGCAATATATTTTAATTAGGAGACTTGCAAAACTTCCGTTTCTGGTAAAGCAACAAAAAGAAATTGCCGTAAACACGTTTACTTAGTATTACTATTTCTGTTAACCCAACATTTGGTATTTGAAATGATTGTCCATGCCAAGCTAGTACTGTAGCAGAGTACAGCGCAAACTAATTGTATCAACACTCGACAATGAAAGATTCTTTTGGAATACGAACCCATGGTGCTTAGAGATCTAACTTTGTTGATTGGAAAAAAAATTAATAAATACTTGTAATTACTAACAATAGAAAAATGCGCTTTTGCCACAAGAAAACTTTGAGTTGCGTAGCCAATCAGAATCAAGGATTTGCAGTACTAATTAAGTCACAGTACTAAGGCTTGAGGCCAAATGTGCTATTCTTTCGGACTCCGTGAGGTCTTGAAATCTATTTTTTTTTACTTTCATTCAACTATAGTTAGACAATATGGCATTAATAAGGTTATGAAATACTTATTGTTAACTATTTTATGTATTTATTTAGTAAAAAAGTAGCCGATCAGAATGCAGGATACAAACTCCACTAGTAGTGAGATAGTCATGATAGACAAATCGTCTGACACTAGTTGATGTTGGAATGAATCGTTATAGAAACTAGGAAATTGAAGAATGTTACATGATGATAAAAAAGAAAAGCAGGAATCGATTTTAAAACAGGTTAACCCGGTTGAGTTTACCTTGAACTACAAGCTATCAAGGTAAACTCAAGTTTAAGTTAGGGCAACAAATATCGAATACTGAAATGCGCAAAGGTTAATTATCATCAGTTACGCTATCAGGTAAGTTGTCAGATCAACGTACACTCGGTTTTACCACACTTTGTGACTTTTCGCAAGGTCAAAGTTGTACCCGCGTCCGATAACAAACACTGTAAAAAACTAAATAAAATCTTTAAAAAATAGTAAAAGCGTAATGCTTGTGAGATATGGCTGGAATAATAATTGCGTCAGTTACCACAAACGTACTACAGTAGTCAATAATTTGGTCGCTACTATACGCGATTGCGAATCACTGTGTATTTTTAACGATACAATACTGAGTTATTTTATCTTCTTGCACTTGAGTAAATACTGAAGATAAACAAAAATATCACATCCCAAACAATGTTATGTCTTCTTTATGCTTGTTTCATGACTTCCAGACAAGCTTCCTTGACAAGTCCTTATTTTAAAACAATTTCAAATACGTTGTGAATGAACCGAGTACAATAGCCATGCCCTTGGGATTTTCTATTAAAAGAGGAAAGTTGTGTCTACCTTATGATTGTCAACTGACAGATTGTTTACAGATTTGTCTTTTAGTGATCAGATACAGATGCGCACGGTTTAATCTTTTTATGTAAGTTAAAAAGCACTAGAAAGAATGCATTTTATGTCGAAAAATTAATCCATTTAAATCTAATTTCATTAATTTTTTCTCTTTACGGCATTTCTTATCGTGAGCTAAAACAGTTAAACTATTTCAGGTTGCTTTCAAAGGTTCTAATACTAATTAACTGCAGGCTTGAAACTGAAATAGGCACTCTGAACGCTCTCGATAGCACACAATACTGCTCCACAATAAATAATAATGAGTATTAATTATAGCAGCCTTGCACTCTTTTAAGGCCTCGTCAGCGCCGTACAGCTAACGAACAACTCCGAGTTTCCACATAAGATAACTATAAATATAGTAAAAATGTGTAGCGATTTCGGGATGTGACTGGGACTCTACTATGTGTAGGTTGCAAACTCAGTGTCATCTAATATGGATACTAAGGCCTTTTCAGGGTACCAGGCAGTCACTAATCTAAATCTACCTCAGATATTGGTAAGTCTGAATGTTAGCAGCCATGGGCATCTGTTTTAACCTTATATAATTGAGCCATATAAGCTAACAAACAGGCTTAGGTTTCCACAGTGCATGATAATAAAAACCGTAAACGTAATGTTTGTGGGATGGAACTGGAATGATGATACAAAGTACCTAGCAACATGCGTACTATATTACTAAATACAGCCACTACTATTACCGTGCAAGTGTCTTGAGCTGATGAACGTAGGTGGTAGCAAAAAGTCTAAGGACAAGTACCGTGAAAGTGTATATAGAAAAATGCCAGGGCTTACCCACTGACGGGCCAGCTGCCTCGGCTATAGGTCTTATTAGCACGGTAGCTGTTTAGGTGTAGTAGTACGTCAGGGCTTACCCACTGACGGGCCAGCTGCCTCGGCTATAGGTCTTACTAGCACTGTATAACTCACCGATAGCTGTTTAGGTGTAGTAGTACGTCAGGGCTTACCCATGCACTGACGGGCCAGCTGCCTCGGCTATAGGTCTTATTAGCACGGCATAACTCACCGATAGCTGTTTAGGTGTAGTAGTACGTCAGGGCTTACCCACTGACGGGCCAGCTGCCTCGGCTATAGGTCTTATTAGCACGGCATAACTCACCGATAGCTGTTTAGGTGTAGTAG
>JAOEHV020392180.1:2545-14610 GCA_025447995.2 Isaurus tuberculatus | reverse complement strand
TACGTCAGGGCTTACCCACTGACGCCGGCCAGCTGCCTCGGCTATAGGACTTATTGGCACGGCATATGTCACCGATAGCTGTTTAGGTGTAGCAGTACGTCAGGGCTTACCCACTGACGGGCCAGCTGCCTCGGCTATAGGTCTTACTAGCACGGCATAACTTTCCGTTAGCTGTCTTGGTCTATTTGGGTTTCGTCAACAAGGTAGTGCTACCAATAAGGTTTAAGGAAGATAAGCAAGAACTATAAAAGCGTAAGCTTGTGGAAAGTGGCTGGAAATGTAATGAGAAGTATGCTTGACGAAGATCCTGTCGGACCAGTAAAAAAGTTTTGCGTTTTGATGGATAATGTTTGGCTAGCACGGAATCAAAAAATTTTATTTTAATTAAATTTAGTTAAAATTCGTAAGAAACTTGCATGCTCTAATCACGGTGTTACAACAACAATGACAAACTGACAAGTGACTAAGTTGACTGATTTCTGTAATCGTTTTCCACGCTGATAATTAAGTAAAGTTTTTTTCTCTTCCAAAGTTTTGCTGAAAGGCTTTCATCCTTGTGGCAGAAAGATCGAGAACACAATACAAGAAGGAATGAAGGGATTTTCAAAATGGCGCAGTTTTCCCACTTTCATGGCCAGTGATAAGGGCAACTTTTGTAAGAAACAAAGATCCTCAATTTTCGTTCAACACAGGATCAATGGTGAGTGCAAAGATGATCTTTTTGAAGATAGGTGATGATGGTTCATGGTGGTGATGACGACGATGATGGCGAAGATGATAATAATGTTGGAGATAACTGTCAAATAATGATTGTGAAGATGATGTTGTTGATGATGGCGGTGAAGGCAATAATGATGGCAGTGTTGATGTTGTTAACGTGAATACTAACAACTGTTTGGTGATGACAGTAACGATGTTCCTGATAATAACGATAGTGTCGACAACTGATGATGATAATAATGCTTAAAATAATGATCGTTATGATGATGACAATAATGTTTAAAATGCTAAAAGGGTTTTAAATTCCATGACAACGAACCCTTTATGAATTCAAAGACTTTTTACTCTTAAAAAGGATGTAAGTATATTTGAGTACAAATACATTATCAAATTATGTTTATATACATTCTAGTTCTTTTTTAAACCTACTTTCAGACTACAAGTGACAAGTCGTAGCGCGCATGTAGTATCCCACAAGCATTGCGCTTTTACTGTCAAATTTATCTTGTATAGTGTCCCCCGCTGCCCAGAGTCACCATAATTTATAATGACTGCTCGCTACTATTAAACCTGGCCTTAAATACAACAAACTCAGCACGCATGTAGTACAAATAGCGGGCAATACTTGTGATTATCACTCCAGCCACATTCCACAAGCATTACACTTTTACTGTTCTTTGCAAAGTTAAAGTTATACTACCGGTCGTATTATCAAACGCGGACGTGCTTTAATTACCAAGACATTTTCATCTTTTATTGTTTTTTATTGCGCGGGGTGGTTGGGCATTAATCCTGCCAGTGTTCCGCTAAGCTCTTTCCACAAAATACTTTTATTTAAAAGCCGAAGCATCAACAATTTAAGCACCTGATAATTATAACTACGGTATTTCTTAGATTTCGTGTGCAATTTTTAAATAATTTTTATTTTTTCTTTCGCATGATAATTGAACTTCGGGGACCTGAAAGCACGCCAATGTTAAACGGAACAGTAGCACTTTCTAACATTACTTGAAAATTCTGATATTTTTCAACAGTATGATCACTGACTAAATGTGATAGCCTAAGAGTTTGTAAAGGTTAAAGCTGTTACTAGCTTAGTTTCATTTTTAAAGACCAAATTAGAAACACAGCGATCTAAAGTCAAGAACAAACCTAGAGTTGCGTTATTGTCATTTTTAAAAACATTTTGTGAATCATATTGCATGACAGATGATACAATTTTAACATGTTCAGCTGACCGCATGACCTTGATACATTGAAACTTGTGACCCAAACACAGTTAACGCTCAACAAAGTATCTGTTCATTTTATCTCTGGACTCAATTAATTTCCCAATATCAGGACAGAAAGTTCTAAACCAGTCGTGTCAGCAAAGAAAGCCAAATCCTTTGTCTACTCCTTTTCGGACCATTGGCTTTTTTGTTTCGGCGTGAATCGAATGCTATCTCATTTGCATTTTGAATATTGTAGCTCCGCGTTTGATTTATTCATAGAAGCAAGCTTGGGTATTAACCAAGATTGAAGATTCCGCGATCATAAAATAATGGCGGTTGTGCAACAGATCTCGATGACCCTAATTATGAACGTTCCCTCAGAAGGTCTTGAGTTATGACACGAGAAAACCTTATCGATTGATTATCTCTGGATTCAGTCTGTTTTTTATGCTTGAGGACGCAGTAAAACAACGCTTGCAGATCTTTTCTAGTCGCCTAGGGAAGCACCAAGTTTAAATTATTTTTATAAGAGGTAAGAATTACTGCTGAATTGATCACAGATATGGCTTTGACTCTGCTTCATATTTTATTCAAAGAACAACACTCCCACAGTTTTACAGAGTTCGAACGCTGTTTCATTCACAAGATTGTAACGAAGGAGTGCGTTTTCACAAGGTTGCTAATGTGCCATTTGTCTTCGTGACAGAGGTTATGTTAAAACAGTTTTTCTTTCTGATCTAGTGCATTTCTTTGATAAAAATTAACTCTATTCTATTTAATATGAGATGCACTTTTACCTCAAACAATACTTTTAATTTTATTTATGATTTTCAGAAGAACGTCTTGAACATGATGAGTTCTTAAGGTTCAAACAATCATTCTGAATTCCTTCGAAATGATTTAATTTAGGCAACAACTGTGTTCAGTAAACCGTCACTAAACTAAAATTTCTTGCGGGGTTGCGCAATAAAACTTTCGTTACCTCAACCGTTTAAACGTTAGCGAAAAATTGCTCGTTTAAAATGACCTCAGAAATCTGTTACTAAAATATATTGCCTGCCATTGTAAGACATCATGTTTGTTTGCACTGTGAATTCCTATTTTATTTTAGCTAATGGTTTGTTGCTAAATAATTTGAAAATATTGCATGATATTAACTTGTGTCTTAGCCACATAAAAGTATCAAAGTTTAAGTCTATTGGTTTGCTTGCATCTCGATAGTTATGTATTTTCTTTTAAAATCGTGTAATAACTTTTGTATCCTACAAGTTTCCTTTCGGTGAGCTAACAGTCCTTAAGCAGAGTTAAGGACTATTGAAATTAAACCATTGAAATTAGTCGGAAGTTTTCCTTTGATTTCAATTTCGGCTCGATCCAATAAATTGGAACTCAGTCCTCTACCGTTTTACACATCTTAGCTGTTGCCGAGAGCTTATGAGAGGTTTTAAAAAGCAAACATCAATCTCAAAGTATTTTTTTTAGTTATTTTTCGTAATTGATAAAATAATTTTCTGCTGCCAAAAGGTTTGGGGGATCATGAGAACAACTTTGATGCTGCAAAAATTAACAAGCCAAAAGAATGTAATATTAATATAATGATGTGAACAAGAGAGTGAACATTGTGATATATTATAAAGGAATGGTAAGCTGAACATATCGGTTTGAAATATCGAATGAAGCACATAAATAGTACCTTCCTTACCCCCTACGGGAGAGCATCATGTGTTGAAAACGTTACTTGAGTGAGGAGAGGGGAAACGATCAAAAGTGATTGGCCAAGGAAATGAAAACAATCAGTATCATTTTAGCCTGCTTCGTCACTTCTCGCGTGCGAGACGAACAATGCGCTCATCAGCTCAAAACACGTGCGCGCGCGGCATCCTTAGCAAATCAGAGACGCACACCAAATCAGATCTTACTTCCTTGGCTACAGGTCTTTGCGAAGTGCTGAGGAGCTTTGTTTGTTGTAATATGCTACCGTGATTTGTGACCTCTCGTCGCCATCTAATGTTTTAGTATTTTGGCTTTTACCTCACAATTTGTAAAAACCGCTTTTTCAAGCGATTGCGAATTAAATTTAATCTTGGCCAAAAAACGGATTTATCATTTATCATCACGTTACTGGTCACGCACACTGTAGATAAACATGAACTCTCCCATAAATTTTTTCACCGAGTATGACATTGAAATGGTAAAAAAAAAATTAAAAACTTTTAGAACAATGGGTAAAAGTCTGGTAACGCCACCGTAGAAGATTTCGTGACGCCCAACTTTTGAAACATCAACACTAATATTATATAACTGAGTGACGTTTGCTATGTAGGCATTACGTATTAAACCAACATTAAAAATAGAATTGAGGACGTGGTATCGCTTTGATTTTAATTTCTAGTGATAACGTTTCAATCATGGCTGATAATTAGTTTTATTTTATGGGCATTCTTAGATTTTTGTTTCTATCAAGAACTAATTATTATTTTGTTGTCATAATGTTTTCATCCTTGCCGATCCCACCCACCACAGCTGGTGCTGCAGGGAGTCAGAGTAAATCAGACATATTATATTGACTCGGAGTCGGATGAGGGGAATGCTTTGTTACGTTAGCAGTTATGTCCGGCGGTAGTAGCACCTACTTGTTAGAATGTTAATTTCCTTTCATTTCAATCATTCGATCGCATGAAAAATGTGAAAACACTATGTTATTTGAGTTCCTTAACGTTTCTATCTATTTATAGCAACTGACTATTTGTGTGTGTTACTCGATTGCCTTCGCAGATGAGTCGTCATTCGTTAGAGATCAAATAACCGCGACTAGAATGCCTAAGAAAACGACAAGCGGTGGTGATAAGATCGAGAAAAAACCCACAGCAAAGATATTTCGCTCAGGGTCTCTTCTCAGTCGGCGAGGAGAAAAGAAAGAAAATGCAGTTCCTTCAAAGTGTCGACGAACTTCAAGTTTGTCCATATCAGACGCAGAGAAACTCGGTTCGCTGGTCGACCAGAACATTCAACTGGTCGAAGAGAGAAAATTAGCGCTAGATGAATGTAATCGTATGATGCGTGAGCTGGAAGATGCTCGTAAAAAGACAGAGGAAGCAGAAAGGGAAAACGAAAACTTGAAATCTTTACTCAGTTCAGCCTATAGAAAAGATTTTTCATCCGCTGATATGAGTGATAATACTTCGGACTCTTTTCCTGGAGTCCCAGAGCGAAACGAGTTCAATTTAAGAGAAGATGGAAAAATAACTACACCAATTATATTCCCTTCAAAAGTTGAACAGCACGAAACAACAATAGAGGCGACCGTTTATGAAGTTGAACATCATTCGAGTCCATGTAAAGAGTGTGAACGGTTGAAACAAACGCGAATAAAAGCTGTTGTGGAAGCAATTGCATTGAGGAAACATGTTCGACATTTAACTGAGGCTCTGTCACAAGGAGACGTTGGCAAGGAAAAATTAATGAACGAAATTGAGAAAAAACTAACGGTAGCTCTTACGGAGAAAGAAGTTGCTCTAGAGGAACTAGCGACTGTTATTGAGCAAAGGGATGCTTTAGTCTCTGAAAGAGATAAGGCACAAGAAGAATGGGGAAAAGCGGCAGCAAAATGGGAGAACACTTTAGACCAACTCGATTCGTTGATAAAAGACATGAACCAGGTAAACCTCTCTACATTTGATGAATATTTGTATGTTTTTGTTGTGAGTTCCTCCACCGGAAATGAATAAAATGTTATTGTCGCCAACGCAAACGCAAAGTTTAACCATTTTCTTTTAGTTTGAAAGTTCGCCGCTTAGTTGTAAAACTAAATAGGTAGGATTTTTTTTATTTCTGCGGTGGCTTAGATGTTACAAAAAGTTTTTATTTACCCCTGTGCGGTTAATACATTTTTCAATTTTCTTGTTTCTCCGTATTCGTATTTCGTAAAATATTTTAACAAGAAAACCTTAAACAATGCGATCGCTGTGATAAGAATATCAACCAAGCACGAGCAGTTGGTTTGTTATTACAATAACCTTATTTTATCGTTATAACAATAATGTTTATCACTTAAAATTAAATTATCGCACGGTGAATTATAAGCAAACCGCCTACTTCTTTCAATAATTTAGACAAGAAGGCGTCTTTATTGTCACAAAAAGCTTAAGTTTCATTAAGAGAAATCAATGTAAGAAAAAAAAATCCCTTTAATGTTCTTTTACCTTTCAATCAAAATATCGAGAGTTTTTTTAAGTATATCTTGTATTCAAGTTGAGCTGATACTTATGTTTTGTATTTTATGTTTCAAATAGGTCTGTCTTTTAGATGTTAGCATTTTGGCATTTGCATTCTTATTGTCTTTTGATAGTGTTGTTAATTCTGAATTATAAAAGCTTTTGTTTTATTTAATTTAATTTTAATTTAATTTCGTTTTATAGCAATTCCTTTAGTTGAATTATAATTGCTCTTTGACTCATTAAGTAACTCATATTAATTACTGATGGTAGCAAAAAATTAATAGAATGACAAAGCAGGTTATTTCCTTTTTGAGAGCGGTATTTAGGAGGTTTTAATTAAATCAGTGATCTAGCTTACCATCTGTTCATTCAATAAATCATCCATAACTATCTCTCCTTCATTGATATTTTGATGGCTGCGCGGCTTTATACGTAGACGGATGGTTGAATGAATAAATTATACGAGAGACAGAATATAGACAAATTGATAGATAGATGGGTGGATGTAAACATATGAAACTGAAAGATGAGATGGAGCCTGTAAAGTGTTAGCCAGGTTCTTAATTTAGCGGTACAGAGGAAAGGTTTAGTGGGATGAACATAAAAAACTGTAAATTTTGTGGTTTGTATGGGAGGATATGGGATTGTAGGGTACACTCATTTTTTTTATAAGAACCTTTTTTATAAGAACGTTAGGCTGAAAATCGGCAACAATTTAAGAACATGGTAAGAACACACCCGAGGCTGAGGAATGGCCTAGAACTTTATTTTGTCACATTACAGCACAAAATCATGAAATCGGCAAATAGTCGATAGTGCAACATTGTTTAAAACTAGAATAATTTGCAGGAACCATTACTTTCTCTTTCTGTTTTTCAAATATCGAAGCTCGTATCTTCTTAGATACAGTGCCTGGACAGCAGCCAGTGACTAAATTTTGCTTCATAAACTAAACACGATAAAAAAGTCATAATTGTGCTTAACAAAACTTTAGCAAACTTAAAACCACTAACAAGGCTAAAATCCCCAAAATATTTAAGAACCTTCAGCCTCGGGCCAAAAAAAAGAGTGTATAGTTGGTAATGATGCTTTCCATCGTTGCAATCATGGAAAGAGCTAGCAGCCATCAGGAAACCAATGCTGATCCCAAAATATTTGAAGGAAACATTTTAAAAAACAATTGTTATTGTTCCATTAGAAGTAAACAGCAGAGCTATAACGAATTCAAAAAAAAAAGACGATAGTTTTTATTTTTGACGTAAAATAGAAGAAGTATTACTTAATCCTTTGGAAGATGCCCACATTAAACACCGAAATTAATCATCTTAGTAACGAAATCCCCTTTTCATTTTATGGGTATCGCATTCCATCCATTATCATTGTAATATTATTGTTCAAATTATGTATATGTATAGAACATTTTCTTCGGTATCGCATAAAACACTGATAAAGGCAGAAGTCCAATGAATTATATCTTAGTTCAAACAACTGTCTTTCGTATTATAGAATATAAGAAAGCTGGCTGAGAGGAGTCAGTTGTTAATAACGAAACAATTTTTATCCTTTTACTTCAGGTAAAAGCTGAACGTGATGACTTAAGTAAACAGCTTGACATCATCAAAGAACAGCTCCATCAAGAAACTGAAACTAAAGAAAAATTGATGGAGAAGTTATCGGTGGACTATTCGGATCTTCACGAACAACTCCACGTCACAAGGCAAGAAAGAATCGAGACAATAGATGAGCACGATGCTCTTTTAAAGCAAAACTATCTTAAGGAGCAAGAATTGCGAAGGGTTAATACGGAGTTGACGAAGGCACAGCAGCGATGCATAGAGCTTGACTCAAAACTTGCAACTTTATCTGAAAAAACAGACAATTATAAGAAAGAGCGCGATCATGCTAAGGATCAATGGAGACATTCAGTTAAAGAGAGAAAGAAAATGCACCGTGAGATAGATTTTGTCATACAGGCACGAGATGAAGCAATACAGAAATGTTTCTCCACTGCAGATCAACTCGATAAGCTGAAGGAAGAGTATAATCGTATGTTGAATAGACTAGCAAGGACAGGAATTAGTCAGTGCAACAGTGAAATGTCCATTCCAGGCTCAGTGAAAGAGTGTAAACTTTGTGAAGAGGAATGCTTTGATATTAATGAAGTAAGCTGCATCATTCTTCCTTTCTTATTCCCGTTTGAAAATGCTAGTGATTATCACTTCTAACACACCCCATTCAGGAAGGTTTGTCCCTACAGGTACATTAAAAGCATCTTTATCTAATTCCGACTTTTTGTAGGTTAGACAGCCGATTATACATGGTAAAACTGATCAGGAAATAATCCAAAAAGGATGTAAAGACTGAAAACCAAAAAAGACACTTGAAACGAGAATCGTCCCAAAAATAGCCAAATAGGTCAACTTGATAATTCTATCACAGTCAGACTCGTTTCGTTTATTAAAGCCTTTGTGTATATATCATTTCACAAAGATTGTGTGGTCTGCTATAATTTGTGTTTACTTTAAGATGATTTTAACGTAAAAAAATATTTTTCTACAGGAAATACAACAGTTTGAGGGAGAGGAAATTACTGTAACTCTTGAAAAGGTACTTCAAAACTAAACCTTAATTGTCGTAAAATTCGTGAAACTTATCGGCAGAGTTTATAACATTTAATGATTACGATTTACCAAAATATCTTGCTTAGAATTCAGTTTCAGGAGTCCCCAGAATCTTTTAAATTAAATCCACAACTCACCTCACCATTTGTAAGAATCTAGACCCTAGTCAGTAGAATCTGGGTTCTATTCAAAGAAACTTAGAATGCATTTGAAAGTATATTGGTTCCAATGTAGGGAATCTGCAATCAAGAGTATGGAATCTAATCATACAGTAGATTACCTTATATGGGTTTGAATACCTGTTTCTTATTTTATTTGTAAACTTGGGACCTAAGTGAGGGTTTTCTGATGCTTCGACTGGCCGTCATCATAACAGCATAAATAATAAGGTCGAACTACCGAATGCCAACATCAATAATGATACTATATGGTTCGCAGGAAGAACCCCTTGAGACTATTAAGTGCTCGCGTGTGACATCACAAAACAGAACCTTTGTCGTCATCATGGAAATGGATCAGTCTATAAAGTCGAGTAAAAACATGAGGTAATGTTTGTAGTTGCTTTGGGTCGAGTGTTAATATTTGCTAGAAAAAATAAGCAACTCTCTTATAGCAACGCTGAGGGCTCAAATTGTTTTTTCGAAGAATTTTCAAAAATAACACTTGCAAAGAGTAAAATACTACAAAAACATTTCAACATTTCATTTCGATAGAAGCACATCATCTAGATATATCCTTATATACATTAAGTACAAATGGTAAGAGCTAGAGTTTTAAATTGTTAAGTAACCAACCAAGCTACTAGAGGACAGAATCCCTTAAAAGTGGAGTTGCTTATAAAAACTTGAATTATGAATGAGTTCATAAAACATATTGTTAGTAATAAATATTCATATGAATTTTTCCTATAAACGTATTGACAACATTATTAAAAAATGCGTTGATATGATCAGTAACGTACTGAAAATTTTTTATCCTATAGAAAGCACTTTAAAGAATGTTAATGATGAAGATGAATGAAAAAAACTCTTTGTTCCTTTAACCATAGAAAATATGACGAACTTGTGTCTATCAACGATATTCCAGTGACTCAAGCAGACATGCAACTTATACGATCACTGTTGGATGGAGCCACTACTACTATAAAACTGGTGGGTTTTACCACACTGTTTTTCATTAAAAAAGGTCAGGGTTATATTTCTTTATTTAAATTTTGTTTATGCTAGTAAAAATATACTAACTTGGAGAATAAAGCTAATTAATTACTGACCAAAAAATCTAACGCATTTTGTGATTGTAATAATTTTCAAACTACAAAGCAGTTGGCTTTTAACTTATTTTACATTTGTACAAGTACCTAATAAAAAATGGATCTTTCTTTAACATTATTTGAATTGTTTCTGTGAGGCTCTGAAATTAACTTTTCTTTACGTTCAGGTATTGAGACGCCCTCCAAAGTTTTTCCCGATGAACTTCGATTTGGAAGTAAGACCTCCAAAGAAAACAAAACAAGGTATTCCCACGTTTCTTTCTATCACAAGTTTTTGATGTGAGCTGAATAAGTCGCCATGGGCTGTCCTTATTGCTAACCTATTGTGCTGATTTCTTTTAGGTCTTGGGTTCGAATGTGGTTTATATGTCAAAGATGTAGATCATGTTGGAACAACAGAGGAACAGCTACTTTTAGGGGACTACATTTTGAAGGTAACCAATCGCTAGATATTTTAAATATGAAAGAGTATATGTAGTACTAGTGCCTTAAAATTAGAGCAACACACAGGTCCAAGATTTTAGAAAACTGAGAAGAGTGTAAATAAAACAATAGAAAATTTAAACGTCAGTAAAAGTACCTGTAATAATTAGGAAAGAAAAGCAAATAATTGCTTTCAAATGGCAAGCAGTTGATAGACATGTTTCTTGAATCATATTCTTTATCTTAGATTAACGGGAAGCATTTGGACAAAGTAATTGCGGCAGCTGTTGAAAAAGTTGTCAAGAAGTCTGGGGAGAAATTAAAGCTGCATATAACGCGTCATCCAAAAGTAGAACCAGAAGTCAAGGTAAGTTTTGTTCTTACTGACTCTATGTGAAACCTCAGCCTTATCTATTTTATGCCGTTTTTTACCATTGATGAAACTTGTGATGTGATGATAACGATGATGATGATGATTAATTTGTTAAAACCAACTATACAGCACTTTTTTCTGTTACAATTTAGCTTTCGATCGTTTTCAAAAAACGTTGTGATAAAGACCTGAGTAAAGTTAATGTAGAAAGCATTTCTTCCCTGTCAAAGCCTCCAAATCTCTAAGCGTCATTCTCTTTCCTTTCTTCATCTTTTGACTACAGCATACTACCAACGGCGTCGTGCTACGCTTTAAGCATTCGCAGAAATCGCCTGAAGGAAACAACAGATTGTCGCTGATATCAAATGACAGCAGCATTTCGAAATGTTCTGGAAACTCAAGCCTCGGTTCCATGAGCTTAACTGATTCGTGTTTTGCAGACTCGAGCTCTGACCAATCAGGATCAGTGTACCAATCAAACCACTTGATTGCAGACCGTTTACACGTATCACGTGCTGCTTTTAAACCTACGTCAAATAACAATATTGATGTAATCACCAGCTCGGTAACAACGCTTGACGAGGAACCTTCCCGGGATTCCGTTGATAGAGGTGATGTCGGAATAGTCGATTGTGGAACACTTAAGCCCTCTTCTATTTTGGACCGTAATTATTTTAGCTCATCAGAGCTCATTTATGGGTTAAGAGGAGGCTATACAGCAAGTAGTGGCTTAAACCGTACTCAATCTACAATTACAGCAATACGAATTGATGAGGATGGACTAGGTACTAGAACTCTTCAACGACCTGCTACATGTGAACCTTTGATACCGAGCGGAGAGAGGTTGGTCTTTTTTCCTTATTTAGTATACTTATTGTCTGCTGCAGTTTATAAGATAATTAGAAGTTTCCAAAATAAGTAAAAATAGAAAATTCACATTTACATAACTAGATTGAAAGAAACTATTTTTGCATCATTTCTACAATAACTGAGTTCCAGCAATTGGGCACCGAAATGTTTAATTCACTGAACAATGATATAAAAGAAATTATTATATAAACACCAATGATATTGACCAGGTGAGCGTTTGCGCAAAAATATGATATTTTCGCACGTAAAGAGAAATTCCGTATCTCCGCGCGGCCCTGTAATGATATTTTCGCACGTAAAGAGAAATTCCGTATCTCCGCGCGGCCCTGTAATGATATTTTCGCACGTAAAGAGAAA
>JAOEHV020391976.1:0-10769 GCA_025447995.2 Isaurus tuberculatus | reverse complement strand
TAGGTTGACAACCGAAAGCTCGTGTTTTTTAAATTTTAAACTAGAGAACGTTTTTAACTTTTTATCAATTTTTATGCATAGTTGCGACTCTTCAGTTTTTAAAATTGGTTGTTGTTGTTTTTGATTTTTTAGAAATGAAGGAGGTCCAACCAATAAACAATGTGTTGTTTTAACCAATTAATAACTGGTCAAATAAAGCATTTCCAACCAAATAAATTGGTCACCTCTGACACATCAGTTTGACCAATTTATTTGGTTAAAGTGATAATTTTATTTGGTTAAATTGACCACTTTATTTGGTTGCTTCTGACCAATTGCAATTGGTTAAAACAACCATATCGCGGGTAACACTACCAATTGTTTATTTGTTAATGTGACCAATAAAATTGAATTAAAATGACTAAATCAAATAGTTAATGTTACCAATAGAAAATTGGTCACATCTGACTCAAAATTTAACCAATTTTTTTTGGTTAAAACAACCAGCCAGTTTTTACAGTGTATTTCAGGGTTATTAGGGTTTTTTGATGTTTGGCAGCATAAGTTTTTGGTATTGTTGTTTTCTAACCAATCCCAATAAAACGTGTACAGATGTTCACAATCGATGGACAGTTCAAAGGGAAGACAACTTGTGAGTTAAGGTGTTCACAATTTGCTGCGATAATCACCACACCGCTGATTGCAACAAAAGTAAGAAAATATGAAAAGAAAACCTGACAACAATAAATTTGCCAAAATAAGTGTATTTAATAAAGACTTCGTTGTGCTGCAAATACTAGAATTAAAACAGGTTTCCAGTGCAGCCAATAATGGTAGGGAAAGTAATGCTACCACGTACCTGGACAAGATAATGTGCCTCAGGGTTTTAATAAAAGGGTTTTATAACCACCAACAAGTTGACAATTCAAAGACAGCTAGTGTAAAACATATGACGGAACCTAAGGTTAAAGAAAATTCTTCTTGCCACGTACCTATATGATGCAAATCGTTTCGAGAGGTTCTTTTAGACGATAGAATTTTAGCACGTTTTAAGTGGATTAGGTTTCCCACTGTAAATGGCTGAACCTCGACAGTAGAGCAGAGAGGGACACTCGATAAACTGCATAAAATTATTTACCGTTTCCCCAAAAAGAGTGAAATAGGAGAAGTACTGGATTGGAGGTTGACAAGAACGACAGCTTTCCATGAATTCGAATAAGTCTTGTTAAATATGCACATGAGATTTCACGGAGGTAGAAACCATGTAAAAATGGTATGCATAGATGACTGTTGTAAGCATCGGAGACAGTACAACACCATATTTCCAAAGCTGAGATATAACTTAATCTTCTTCACGCCAAAGAATTATGAAAACAACTGAATGTAGAACAATATTGAAGCTGCAATTTGGCAAGGAATTTGGCTTGATCTTCAGGAAAGCAGATGATCAAGGAGAAAAATGCATAAAGTCCACGCCTGATGAATCTGAAATCGAACAAAATCTGGAAAACTTTCTTTCAAGATGGAACAACATCTCATCATCTTGAATGACACGAGAAACACATAACCAGATTAAAAATTTAAGGGAACATATCACAAAACGTTGTTTGTCTCGTATACCTCAAGGATTCGGAACGAAAAGAAACGAACAACTGCACAGACTACTAAACAGACCTCATCTTGCTGGAGGTACGAGAGTAACAGTCGAACTTCCAATTGGATTGTTGACTGTGCTCTTTTATCACCAAAGTAAGAAAGCATCTTTAAATGTTCCTATTCCCTCGCCCATCAGCAAGCTTTTCTCGTGAAGCTTAAATTCCACTTCCATTTTTGTTTTCCATTTGTAGAATACGTTTAGATGGCAAATAAATGACGAGTTTTATTCTTTTAGAGAAGTGCTGACAAAAGGGCTTAACGGTCCAACAGACTGGAACTTATTTATGACATGAAAATTGAGAAATGACCATATTTGCAATCAAGGGTAAACAATTGTAACTAATCCCCGCGAATTCGATACGGCCATCTTAAAGAAAATAGACAACGTCTAGCACATTCTACGGGTATGCGACGGGTCCCTGTACGCGTCCACCGAAATACCGGTATCTTAAAGTCTCTAACATCACAGCTGTCGTCCATTCCTCTCTGAAAATGGGATTTAATTGTTCATATTTTGTCACAAACAAAATAGAGCATTTTTAAGTTGAAATGCACTATTGTAATGACAATAATATTTCCAAAAACATATATTTAATTTGATAAAAGATTTAAAATAATATTAATTAATTTTGAAATGTTTTAATTTTTTTTGTCTACCCTGGTAGTGGCTCATTAACACGTGTTCTTTTGCTTGAAATAATAACCAATTCGTCGGCCAACCAAAAAAACCAAAGTATTCAACAATTTCAAAAGTCTTTAAATTAGACGAAAAAGAAATTCATTCAAGGCAAGACTAATTATGATTAAAGATACACTTTACTAAAGTCAATTCAAGTCCATCAACTTTTCAGGTTGTTTTTTTTCGTCAACTTACTAACGATAGCGTCAAACTATTTTTTTACAGTGTCTTCCATTAAATAAAAAACCAAACAGCGAAACCGAGTTCAATGCCGACTCACTCGTCCTTCTGGAACTTTTTACACCAACAAACTGGAAACACTGTTGTCGAAACTGCCTTTCCCTGAGGCAAAATATAATAGGATTCCATGTTGAACCAGCATGGGTACAAACGCTTAACAAAACCCAAGCGTTGTATAATGCATCACTTTCTCGCAACTTCGCATGCAAACTTGCGATGACAAAAAATGGTAAAAAAACTAACCAAATATACCTTGCAACAATTACCAATTAGCAGTGGATTTTATTTTATATTTTTATTTAATATTCGACGTTGTTTTTCTTGGCTATTGAAACTGATACCTTATTTCATGCCTATTAGGGTTTTTTGATGTTTGGCAGCATGATTTTTTGGCATTATTTTCTAAACCAATCCCAATAAAACGTGTACAGATGTTCACAATCGATGGACGGTTCACAGGGAAGACAACTTGTGAGTCAAGGTGTTCAGATTTTGCTGCAATAATTACCACACGGCTGATTGCAACAAAAAGTAAGAAAATATGAAGAAAATCTGACAACAATAAATTTGCCAATAGAATAAGTGTATTTAATAGCGACTTCGTTGTGCTGCAAATACTAGTATTAAAACAGGTTTCCAGTGCAGCCAATCACACGGAGAGTAATGCTACCACATATCTGGACAAGATAATGTGCTCCAGGGTTTTAATAAGAGTTTTATGAACCACCAACAAGCTGACAATTCAAAGACAGCTAGTGTCAAACATATGACGGAACCTAAGGTTAAAGAAAATTCTACTTGGCACGTGCCTATATGATGCAAATCGTTTCGAGAGGTTCTTTTAGACAATAGCTTTTAGCACGTTTTAAGTTGATTAGGATTCCCGCTGTGAATGGCTGAACCTCCCACAGTAGAGCGGACAGCGACGCTCAATAAACTAAATAAAAAATTTACCGTTTACCCGGCTCCTTTCATTTTTCAAGCAAGTATTTCCGTTCTAATAACCTTTCAACATATGTAGTTTATCCTTAAGCTCCAAACATTAATCCACCAGGGATGAGTCTTCAGGAACCAAAAATGAAACTTCCTACAACGACGGATTGAAAGCCTTTATGTTGGCACTAGAGGGGTACCGCTTACGGTACAGCAGTTTTCGGATGCCAGAGACCTGCTTCTTGTCCAGTTGACTCTTGCCACGGAGCTAAGACAAGTACCACTAGGCAATGTGACTATCCAAGACTTTAAATGGACAAGGACCAAAGGCCACAGGAAGATCATCCTAGTAGCGAAACATAAGAGGTCGGCCGAGTTTGGTTTTCGAATTTGGCGATCTGCAAACGTATTCCTTTCTAAATTCAAAGTAGTGATACAGTTTTTACGCTTGGAACCATCGACATTTGAATGGTCGCCTCAGCCCAAGCAAGAATCACGAAGATTTTTGACAAGGCAAATATTGGAAAACAAAAAAAAACTTGTCACCGAAGCATTATACTGACTCAGAAGAAACAAAGTCAAAGCACTGTGAAGGTCTTGAGAACAGCAGTTCTGACAGTCAATCAACATGCGAGACAGACCATTTCACTCAACCTAAGGTAACTACTAAAGAAAATTCCTGTATTTCGAATCGGGGTAGGATGAAATATTGGTCTTGTTTGCTCACACATCATCTTTTTGAAAGTGTTGTTAAAAATATAATAAAAACTGGACATTCTAAAAGGAGATTTTGTGACATGTTCATGCATACTTTACTTTACTATAAAAAATATTACTGTTGTTACTGCTATTGTTATTATTATCTAAACTTTTATTGCTGGATAATTTGCAGATACAAGAAAAATGCACCCAAACAGACTGGTCATTTGGTGTAACTGCATCAGTGCATAATGACCACAGCTATGCCTAATCCTTTACACTATCACCTGGGTGTCCATTTGAATATCAGAAAACTATGAAAGAAAAATTACAAGTCAAGTCTGAGATGTTGAACAATCTAAATCGAAAACTAGCGAATTCGCAAAAGGAGCTTGATAGCTTTAAAGAGAAAGAATTCAGACTCGAAAGGTTTAAAGACGACAACTGTGCCATCCAATTTTACACAGGACTTCCTAACCATGACACACTTAAACACTTCTTTTTAAATTACATTGAACCAAAGTTAAGGAAAATGCGATACTGGAGAAGTGGTGGTGTACAAGATTGTCAAGCTATCAAGAAAAGGACAAAAAGAAGCGCTTCAAAGACACTTTAAAAGTTTCTCTGAAGGCGTTCAACATCAGCCACGACACGTGGCAGCACACTGCAATGGACAGACCAAAGTGGCGTTCAGCTGTCCACACGGGTGCCAAATCCTGCGAGGCCAACAGAACGGCCGCAGCAGAGCAACGCAGACAGACCAGGAAAAGCAGCGCCAACAAGTCTCCGACAGCCGCCACCATCCCCTGTCCACACTGCCCCAGAAACTTCCGGGCGCGGATTGGCCTGACCAGTCATCTGCGCAACCACAGAGCCCAACTCACCCACACACTGGATGACTAGAATGTCCTCGTCGATCCCGACGGACGAACCACAATGCAAGGAATTACGGGCTATTATAGCGCTGGGCCATCACGCGGTTTTGCGAAACGATTTTGCTTACTAATTTAACGATTTGATTTTCATTATTGATTTCGTTTTGAAATAAAATTTTTTTTATTTAATTTTTTTCACTCTTACTGTCTATTAGTTTGACAAGTTATACAAAATGTTTGCCAGCATAATGTATTGTTTAAAGCATTGTTATCAGTATTACTGGTTTTAATGCAGGAAGGGTGTTTTAATTACTTGACCAACAAATGTAGATATGAGGTATCAATCTCACCAGTACCTAGCCAGAAAAGAAAAAGAGTAAATACTGCAAGCAGTGCAGGAACTAAGAGTACAAGAAAAGGCGAGGTGAATTGGAATCCACCAATGAGAAGTGGCGAGAGTTGTAAAGCTCATATAAAATGGATGAAAGATGAGGCAAGTAAGAGGAAAGGGTCAAGAAATATGAAGGTTGTGCAAAAAAAAATGGAAGCAACGTAAGCTGTGCGAAGGGAGTTCTAACTACATTCAACGCCACCACCAGCCATCAGGGCTGTGAAAGATCAGTATCCATTCTTGTTCTGTGAAGGAGAAGTATATGTACAGTTGATCTGTTATCCTGAATTTGATCATGTGAACTAGCTTCAGTAGTGTTGTGTTATTAGAATTAAGTTATGGGATTCAAAGCCATTAAACTGTGGAGTACTGTATTTTCTCTAAGTCATTTGGGTGCTTTTTTTTTGTTTACCTTTTAGACTTGGGACTTAAAATAGGGCTGGGTTTACTCGCGGTTTAGGGCTCAGTTGAGGAATAGTTATCCTGTAATCAGTATAAGTTGGTTATATTGTTCATAATTTAAAAAGGCTTCTAAAACTTATTTTTCCATTTCTTATTTATGCACCATATGATTAACAAATATGGGACCACTTCAGTGTGTATCTAAAATGTGCTCTGTTGAAATTTCTTACCTTACTTGTCTTAAAATTTGCTCAGCTTTGAATTTGTGTAATTTAGTTTTCTTTACATATACTTCATGGTATAAAGATGTTGTACATCATGCCAATTACTAACCCGAGAAATGAAAACATTGCTAATGAATAAAAGTTTTAGATCAAGAAACGAGTCTTGTGTTGTAACAATATTTCGACTTTATTTCAAGTCGTAAGATGTTTTGAAAAAGATTTACATGCACAGTTGCTCGTTTATTGTTGGTTTTAAATTCTTTATGTAGTATGTAAGCCTCAAGAGACCAGTAACTTTTCTATTATAAGTAACTGTGCTTGTAAATATTTTTCATAACATGATTATGACTTGAATTAAAGTAAAAAATATTTTTACATACATGACTCCTTGCTTGATCCAAAACTTGGATTCATTAACGATGTTTCCATTTCTAAGGTTAGTAATTGTGATGATAAAGAAGTTGAGAGTGTAAGACTTTAAAAGCCTTCTGGAAAACATTTTGTTTCCATTTTTTTGTTAAAGACTTATTTGCACATCTTTTGATATTGTGCAATAAGTGCATTTGTTATTTATTTTATAAGAATTGATCAAAGTATAATTGGCCTTTCTAGTTTAGAAAACATCCATCCAATGACAAATGTTGTATGTGTGTAATTTTCATTTTTTGAATACTTTAATCCAAACAATCGTTCGTTAAGAATTCAAATGATCAAATCAAATTGTTGTGACCCCTCCCTTGTAAACCTTATATCTAATCCTCAGCAACATTTAACAACATTAACTATGTTCAACTGAATAAAGTTGAAGAACCACACAACCACCAAGCTTTTAACTCAGATTATATTTTGTGCAGTACTGTATAGGGTAGCCACGCTCCCTGAAAACCCTGGAAAGTCCCGGCATTGGGGAAAAACAATTTCAGGCCCTGCAACGTCCTTGAATTTGGGTCGTGGTCCTTGAAAATCCTGGAAAGGGGCCAAAATTAATAAAAATAAGCTGCTAAATTTTTTTAAAGGGGACATCGTTGTAAAACAAAAACCGCGACTCCGGAAGGTGTGATTTTTGTCCAGAAACAAATCTTCTAAAGCATGTTAATATAGTATATTAAACTGATTTTTGAAAAAAAAATTGTAAAATACCCAAGTTTTATTTTAATTTCACATCCAGTAAATAATGGCAACTTTGACTATAATTTGTGCACATAGTTATGGAAAATTGTACTGCACTTATTTTAATACAAGTAAGGTATGTTGGTTGTGCAGTTCCAAGATTGTAAATAAAATAATCCTGGCTAACTGAAAATACTTTCCAAATATTCATCCTGAGAAACATTGTTACCATATAAATATGGTATTATTACACTCTGCTTTGGTATATAAACGAATTTCCAAAAGCCTGGGGTTTATGTTGGGCCAAACCCCATTTTTTTATTGAATTACACTTTTTTGCACTTTAATTTCAGTTATTCAACGAGTATAAACGACTGATGGGGAAATCATTAGAAATATTTGAAAATGGGTTGCTGGAAAAAACAAGCGAAATTTTAAAGAGAGCCCAAAAGTCACCCATCAAAGAAGTTAAAGATCTCAAGCAGCTTAAATGAACTGCAGTTTGAAGATGAGGAACAAGAGCGATGTAATCCCAATAAAACGTGTACAGATGTTCACAGTCGATGAACAGTTCACAGGGAAGACAACTTGTGAGTTAAGGTGTTCACAATTTGCTGCGATAATCACCACACCGCTGATTGCAACAAAAGTAAGAAAATACGAAGAAGAAAATCTGAGAACAATAAATTTGCCAATAGAATAAGTGTATTTAATACAGACTTCGTTGTACTCCAAATACTAGAATTAAAACAAGTTTCCAGTGGAGCCAATAATGGTAGGGAGAGTAATGCTACCACGTACCTGGACAAGATAATGTGTCTCAGGGTTTTAATAAAAGATTTTTGTGAACCAGTTGACAATTCGAAGACAACTAGTGTCAAACATATGACGGAACCTAAGGTTAAAGAAAATTCTTCTTGGCACGTGCCTATGTGATGCAAATCGTTTGGGGAGGTTCTTTTAGACGATAGAATTTCAGCACTCTTTAAGTGGATTAGGATTCCCGCTGTGAATAGCTGAACCTCCACGGTAGAGCGGACAGCGACGCTCGATAAAATGGACAAAAAATTTACCGCTAAAGGTCACATTTAAATGATCGAATCTAAATGTCACAGTTAAAGATGATAAATGATTAATCTTTCCTGAATTTTAGAGGAGCGGGAAAACCACCATCTTACTCTGCCGACCACAGGAAGCCACTGGACCAAAGGCAACAAGAAGATCATCCTAGTAGCGAATTATAAAAGGTCGGCCGACGGTCCACTGATACTAGGATTAAACACTGAGAACCAGGAGTTGATGGTGTTTCAAGAAAAGATCAGGTCCCAATTCACGGTAAAAGGTGAAGAGAAGATCTTTGTCAAGCAAGACGGCGTAGCCTCTGTTGAAGCGACCATCGGGAAGCGGCCGTTTGCTTTTTGAAACAAGAACAGTGTTCTAGTCCTTTACTTTGGGTTACCAAATGCTTCAAAATCAATGTTGTTTTTTTCTCAACAGTTTGTTGATGTCTTGGCTTGTTGCATAAGTCGATATTCTTTATATTTTTCTTAGTCCTTCTTCTTGAAATGGGTAAAACAGAAAACAGGAAATTCGGTCAATCAGGTCGCTGACCAAACGAAAGCAATGATTTTACGCCCAGAACAAATTTATCAGCGTCGAAGCTCGTAAATTTTTCTTTCAAAATATGATGAGCAAGAATCACGTTTCACTTGTGCAAAACGGAAGAGTGTTGGCCTTTGAGGGCCATCAAGCGATCATCAAGTTGCAAGTGGATATAAATTACAGGATGTAAGTTTACTTAGTGATTGCATAGCACTGTAACAGCCGTAAACTCTTTTTCAGAGACTTTCAGCGAGAACTGTCTGAATCCTTTTTTCTTAAGTGCTCGATTTGTGAACACAAAACTGATCTAAAAACTAGTCAGCGATTAGGTTGTGTTGGGCGTAGTGCTCATAAGGTAAGTAGGAAATCCGTAATGGTAACTCAAAAATCTGGCCAAAAGGATTGGTCGACTTTTGTGCAAGAATGGACTTAACCATCTCCTGTCACAAAGAAGTCATTCCATGAGCATTTGATTCAAGTTGAGAACGCAGCTGTAAAGCAAGCAAATGGTCAAAATCTGGCAAAAAAGGGGCGATTCGTCTAAAATCGAAGTGGTTTTCATCTTGTCTTTCATTACAGGAAAAATCCTTAACTATGAAATAAATCACTGGTTTGCTTCGATGGTCGAGCTTGCAAACATTTGAACAAAGAGAGTGAGAAGTACCAGAAATGGAAAACAATTCATTCATCTCGTCCAGTAAATCACTCTCGAAGTTTTGAGGATATAGAGGGTTGTGCATCAGTAGACATGTTTTCTTGGAGTAACGAAAAGCTCAAACTGAAGTACACAACACATCTCAGACAGCAGTTGTTTTGGCAGAGTGAGAGAAGCTGTCACGTCAGAATTTGGAGGTACTTAACAAGTGGTAAAAAAGAATGTTTGGGCCACGTGTAGAAAAGAATGGGCACCTAGTAGATGGCAAAGGTATTGGTGGAAAAGGTTGGCTTACTGACAAAATGATTGACAGAATTCAAATCTATTATGGCAAAGCCATAAGCGAAAATTCAGGAAACCTTGGAGGAATGAAAAAAGACATAAACGTTACCAGTTGCCATATGACTGAAAATATTGTTTATGTATGTTCCACATTTTGACAGAACGAGGTCTTTAATGACTTTTTGAGAAACAATCATAATACTTCAATATATACCATTGCATAATTTAAAGGAAAACGTTGGAGTGAAACTATGGGATTTTTACTGACGCTCTGTTAGACAGTCAAAACACCGGTATATACGCTTAAAATATAAAAAGAGATCTTAAGGATTAAACATACTCCTGGACCAAAACTCGCATTATGTTAAGAGTTCAAAAACCATATATATTATTGATGTTGATTTCACAGTCACAAGTCAGTTAACCAATCAGCACTGAAGACGATGTCATCTTCAACCAATGCTAAAATGCCTGTTATACGATGAGTCGACAAATCAGCATTAAGAATTATTTCATTGTCAATCCTGTATCAGTACCTCTTTCTACATAATTTGGCGTCCAACACGTAACCGCTAAAAGGTATAGGTTTGGTAGAAGGGCACGCGAGATGCTATAAATTATCTACCCATGTCATAATTATTTAGATGCCCTTAATATAACCAACATTAGTAGTTTTAAAGAAAGACGATACCAGCTCTGTAGTAAATATACTCGGAAGATGTCTCAAAGTGATCACCCCATTAGTTTCCTTATACCGAAAACTGTAACTAGTGACCATAGTTATAACCTGCGGTCCGGCTGCAACAATAGAACTACGGTTTATGCTCATAAGAGTTATTGCCGGACACAGCGTTCTAGCTCCTATATTTCATTCAATAGTAGATATGCAGATATGTAAATAGTAGATAAGGATATATTTTTATTGTTATAATAGTACTAGTCTTAATCATATATTTATTGTATTTTTAAACTTAAGTAAATAGTTTTTAAAAAAACTATTAAATGCGTCGGCGAGTAGATATAAACTATGAAATAATGTTGA
>JAOEHV020391875.1:0-10769 GCA_025447995.2 Isaurus tuberculatus | reverse complement strand
ATCATCTTGTTGCAATCCTTACCTGCGTGAAAAAAGTTTGGAAAATCAGTAAAGAATATTTTAAAACAACTTTTCTGTGCATTAAATGTCCACTTATACATTTGGGGCGAAACAACTTCGGCATGGGGCGAAACGACCATGGGGCGAAACGACCATGGGGCGAAATGACCTGTTACCTATGACTCCCATTGCAGCTTGTAAAACAAGAACTCCTCTGACCATCTACGCATGTACATGATTAATAATACAAATGAATATAAAGACTCTTTTATTCTTGTTTTCTACTTAACTGGTACAATTTGAGATAAGTGTCATCTCAATGGGCAATTAATCTAGTTAAAGCCTGGTTCTCATATGCCAGCAAGGTGCCACCGGCATTGCCTGCGGTAGTGTCACCGGTAGTATCGCCGGCATATGAGAACAGCAGCTATATATTTTCATCGGCGGCAGCCGCAGGTGTTTGCCGGCAAAGTTGACTGAAGCTCAACTTTGACGGCATGCCGCCGGCAAACACCTGCGGCTGCCGCCAATGAAAATAGCTGCTGTTGTCATATGCCGGCGATACTACCAGTGACACTACCATGGGCAATGCCGGCGGCACCTCGCCGGCATATGAGAACCAGGTTTTAGGGATCATTATTGACAACTTATGAATTAAGTACTCTAGTAACTTATTTTTCATATAAACTGATTTACAGATTGAAAGACTTGGTTAACAGGGACATGGAAAGTAAGGTGCTGAATACATCAAATAGTGAAATGGATTCTTTGTGTAATAATAGAAACAAACTCAGTTTGAATGACGGATTGTCATCACATGTTCCCATCACTGCAAAGGCAGCACCAAGCACTGCAGGTAATGAAATATTGAAGGTGATACACTATCAAGGTTTAGTGAAAGGCTGATTTTTCATTGGTGTACAATCTGTATTTGGACTTCTGTTTCTAAAATTTTTTTAACTTTTAAGTTAATTAGTCTTTCCAGCTACCACTTACTGTATTTGCTGGATAACAGTTGGGGTTGGGTGGGAGCCACAGGGTTCAAGGTGATGTTCCATAAGACAATTTTTCATGCAACTTATCTCACAGTGCAAGCAGTATCATCATTGAAAAAAAAAAACAGTTATACTTTATGTAATGATTTCAGTTATGAATAAGTTTTAAGTTGCAGCAGCTATTACACAGTCACATGGTTTACAAGAGCTGTTGCAATTTGTCCAGCCATGGTGAAAAAACAATTTAAAATCTAAATTCAAAAAATTCAAATTCAAGATGAAGCATAATATATATATTTGAGATAAAAAAACAATTCAAATTCAATTTTTTTTAAAAAAAAACAACTAAAACTTAGTTATCTAACCAGTTAGAAAAAAATAGCTAATTAGAAATTACATAGAAATATAAATGAAATTAATTGCCATTTTGTTGTCATTCTGACACCATTCTCAAGGTATGTACCTCAGTGTCAAATTGCATATGCTATCCAGCCTGTGTTTATGAGTAGAAAGATTAATGAAGATTTAAATTGGGGATGTGCAAAAAGAAAGCCAATATTGTAAACCAACAGACGTGTGTTAATTATCATCTATATATTCAAATGTGACCTGTGTGATGTGGGTTATGTTAATTATACTAAAGGCTATTAAATTCGCACGTAGAGGGACTCAGACAAAAGAACTTGTCTGTTGCCATGCATTGTTTACAGAAATATAGGAGCATCCCCAAGGACTTGCTGAGGTGTTTTAGCATGCTTAAGAAATGCAATAACAAGTTTGATTATTTAGTGTATGAAATACTGTTTATAAAAGACCATAAACCATCACTGAACATTCAATCAGACTAAATTAATTTGCATGAAAGTTTCCTTCTAATTTAGAACTCTGCCTCCTTTGTTATTCAATTACTCATCTTAGCTTAAGTTTTCAACCTTGAATAATTTATCTTTATATATATCTTGAGAATGGCATCAGAATGACACCAAAAAGTCAGTGTTTCTATGTAATGCCATTTTGAAATTGTTATTGATTAGATAGTTAGAAGTTAGAAAAAAAATAACATGTTGGTAAAAGAATCTACTTTGGGTAAAATTTACTGCAGAAACAAATTTAACTTCTGCATACACATTACATTTACCCTAATTAAGGATTGACCCTCCTATGATCAGAACAATCTCAACCTTGAGTTTTCTAGATTATATGTTGTGCATACTTGCTAAAAACGTTTTGAAATTTTTTTTTTAAAAGTTCCATTTAAAACCATTAAAACAATGAATTGATTTTGTATCTGGTAAAAATTATAATTAACTTTTCATTCTGGTTGTTTTGGAGTGTTCATTTTATGTCTTGCCATGATGATGTGAAAATTTTCTAGGCTAAGTCCTCTTAGATAACACATCATTTACAAATGAAAAAGACTTCTTTTAGATGATGTTGTACATATTTTAATTTTGAAAATTAATGTAAAGGGATTTTTTGAAATATTTTATTGGCATTACAAGCTTATGGGTTCTTAAAACCAGCTGCTCATTGGTTGGATGTTCTTTAATTGGCATTTTAGCCAGCTCCAAAAAGGCAATTGTTATTACAAAAATAATTCTACATTTTTTAAAAGTTAGTGTTAAAATGAAATTCTGTGTACTGTTGTACCAGTTTGCAAATATTGAACAATTTTGTTTGGACATAATTAAACAGAATGGCATTTTTGAGGCTTATGTTAACAATACTTGGGGAGAGAAGGTTGATGTAATATTTTTGAAACCTTAGTTTTAATATAGTGTTTATTTCACCTCCCTGACCATATATTCTGACCCTCTCCTTTACAACATCGGTGTTTTTGTAACTGTCATTTTGAGAAGCCCAAATTCCTATATAACAAGAGGCTCATTAAGCCTTTACTCGTGGTACGAGCAGTTGCATTCAGTTATTTTAACCCTTGAAGCCATTAACCACGTGTGACCGAGGACAAATCCCAAATATGGCAGTCACTGGACCGAATCGCTAATTACGACATGAAAAAAAAAAAGAAAAAGAAATGGAACCCAAAAGTTGACTCGTGGTACCACGAGTAATGAATAAACATTAAAATTTAAATTGTCTCAGTTTCAGCAAAGTTTGTTGAGCTGGGCCTGATTGATGATCAGCATATTAGTGCTCCACCTCCTAAACGACGTAGATCAAGAAACTCAACAGCTAATGGGCAAACACAATAACCTGAAGAGCAGAAATGATACAATGGTACTTAAAGGAGTCAAACAACAATAGTATAACTAAAAAGTACAATGAAGTTGAGTCAAATTGAAGGGTTTAGTGCAAAAACAACTTAAGTGACTTTTGATGAAGTTGTCAACTCTCCCTACATTATCCCTATTATCTCTTCATAACTGTTGGGAGCATTTAGCATTTTATACAAAGTCACTTATGTTGTTTTTGCACTAGGCCCTTCAATTGTGGCAGAATATCTTAAAATAAACTACTAACCAAGACTGAAGGGGAGAATACTGTAGTTGTATTAGAACATACAAACTTTGTGTACTAAACTTGGCCATAAATTTTCTTAGTTTTTATTTTGATTTATTTTCTCCCAACTAGCATTTTACTGTATGCATGCACCAGACATAGAGACTCACCATCATTCTTCAACTCATGTAAAAAACTCATTCACAAGTAACTTAAAGTTTTAAACAACGAGAGAAATTCAAAAATAATAATATATTCAGCTATCTTGCATTTAGAATTTTTGTTTGCTTCAAGTATACATCCACCTTTTTGCCATAAATTTATGCATTTAAATCTGCCAAAGTTATCTACCTCCCTGGGCCCGGTTGTTCAAAGGCTGATTAGCACAAACCCAGGGTTATGTTTTTAATCCATGCTTGTGTTTCTTAAAATCCATAAACTGACTTGGCATGGAAACTTGGGGTTAGTTGATTCTTAGTATTAGAAATTCTGAACAATGTTCGTGAGCAAAGCAAACCTATAATTTTGAAGAAATTGCTGTATGAGTTTTGCCTTAATCAGGGGTTAAAATTAACCAACTTTTGAACAACCCCGCCCTGGAGGCGATTTCCGGTCAATAGACTGATATACACAACAGTTCAGAATGTACATATACAGGCCCATAATTCTGATCATCAATAGGTTCTTCCAACCCACCCCCCTCCCCATCCCAAACCACCTCAGCCAACAGGCCTCGTATAGCCAAGGTCACAAGTTTGTATAATATATTTAATATATCACTGAGCTTTTATAATCAGAACATATTAATAATTTAATGATTATTTACAATATTTATGATACTTTTATGAGAAGCTGTATGTATGTTGTAGTATACAGCTCTTGTAAATCCATTTTAGTTTTTAATAGCAGATGAATACATCATTTTTTCTAATTATTTTCCAATTCATAGTAATTCATTGTTTTCACAATTCTCTCCTGTTGAGCTGCTATTACAATTTTATGTTATTAACTAAACATTAAAGGTAAAAAATATAATAATTATTACTTAATTTTAAATTGTTATGTTTTATAAAGTTGTGACTAAAGTTCTGTCAATTTTTTTAAAGGCACTCTTAATGATTAAGAGAATTAATTAACTTATTTTTTTCAAACTTGAATCATTTTTTGAAACTATTACAATTTATTTTGCCATATTTAGCACTTTGTCTCAATAACATATTTTGAGTAATAAATATTTGTGTCTGAAATTTTAAAAATAGTTATTACTAGTTAGATTAATTAATATTTTTATGTGATATAGGTTGGCATTTGTTCTATGTATATTTCAAAATTATTTTACAAACAAAATTTATTTATTATACAGTTTTGATTAGCTAGTCATTTTACAGTATTATTATTTAAGGTGGCTCTGTATAGTTTTTTTGGCACGCAAGCATGGGTATACAAATGGCATGTGCAGTACCGTAACTTGAAGAATTTCTATTTTGGCGGACATCATGAAAAACAAGGGTTTTGAGTTATCTTAAAATGCATACCTTTTGAAAATATAATATATGATTTTTCTAATGTCACTGTAAAGAAAAAATCATCAAATTTATACATACATTAATGTAGTACCCGTAAAAAACGAAAACTGTGAATTCCTCTGAAAATTATGTACAAATTTTCTTGTAGCTTTGTCAGTTGAAACTCCTTGGATGTTTACTCTGTTTCCCCCAAAACAAATAAAAAATTCACTGTGTAGAAACCTAGAAACTCCGTCTAGAAGTCAGGTAGGTTAAAAAAAGAAGCCAAGCATTTCTTTCAGTAGTTGCCTTAGCAACAACATTAAGGTTCTGAAAGAGTCTTCAATACGTAGTCTAAAGGCTGTAGGTTTTTATTATTGCCCTTCTACCGAGTGCTGTGTGATAAATATTTGCCAAGGAAGAAACTATTTATGCATATTGTAATGTCCAAAGCTTTGTAAAATACTTTATAGAGCCACCTAAACTATATAAAGATCAGTTTTGAAAAATATGAGTGATTCTAGCATTGCTAGGTGATAATTAGTGGAATTGTATATTTTTCTATTGTGATTAGTTAGTACCTAATATATATTTAGTCGTTTTAAATTTATTATTCATTCTAAATTTTGGTCAACTTTGAGGTTGAAATTCTTGTTTGAATGGTTAGTGGAAGGTACAGCAAAAATGTTCTAATCCACTTTTCCTTCAGTCAACCACCATATGAAATTTGGTTGTTTAAGGCAACATAATTCTTGTCCAAAATATTTTGCTCAAAACTGTAATGAGCAATAAAGTAATAAGTATGAACTTATGGTGTGGTTTCTTTTTTTCTAATTAAAATTGTCCAGCAGACAAGTCGTGGTAAAGATTTACATGAATTTCGTCTCAACTTAATTTTTGTTTGTCTTGGATAAGACATAGATTTTGACACACCCTGACAATCAGGTTTTGCTCAAGTGGTCCATGAAAGCCCTAGAAACCCCTAATTTTAATTTCTTGTCTTCAAGGACTAGAATTAAAACTCTGAGTCAGTAAAAACGTCTTTAAAATACTGTAGCATGGCTTCAGCCTGGGGGGGGGGACTCCCCTGAAAAGTGGGTAGAGGTGCTCAACGATACTTTTAGGGTCTGAAATTAGGATCCTGCACACCTTTTAGGGTCTCTGAACGGCTCACGACCACCTCCACACCTTTTAGGGTCTAAAATTATTTTTGCTTGGAAATATTCTTAGAAAATAAAAGTTTTCAACTCATAGTATTTGATGTGTCTCGGTGTATATTTATTACTTTTTAATAAAGAATAATAGTTAAATGTGGTCACACCTTTTAGGGTCTGAAATTAGAATTTGAGTTAATTTATTTGCACCCTTTAGGGTCATTTTTAAAATCTTCCGTCGAGCACCCCTACCCACTTTTCAGGGGAGTCCCCCCGGGGGGCTTCAGAAGAGTCAAAAACTTGTTTACTGTTAATTGCTCAATGTATAAGTTTCTAGCTTCCCCAAAACCAGTCCCACTATAATCGTTTTGTAGGAGTATCTCTTTTCTTCCTGATCTAAATGGAAATGAAAGGGCGAACCAAACAAAATGAAATTGTTCTTGCAAAGTTAAGAATGAGTAATTAATTATCCAGCCATTCTTGCTATAGGGAAATTAATTTTTTGATTTGCCTATAGTTTTTGTGCCCCTGAAACAGCAAGTGCAAAACATTTTACAAGATTTCAAACTAGGGCAGTCATTACAAGTTATTGCTTTAGTTTTTTGAAACATATTTTGTTTTTAAATTGATTCTCTCAGTTTTTATTACTTAAGGTGCATTTTTATGTTGATTTCTACCTTTTTGTTCATTTCTGCTTTTTACCATTATTTCTGCTTTTTTTACTATTTCTGTTTCTCGTTTTACCGTAACCCAACCCAATTCGTTATTTGGTAGGAGTTGCCACATCAAGTATTCTTGTGCAAAAATTGCATTTTCTAACTGAGAACACAGAAAAAACATTTTATAAGTGGTTTGCGACAACCAACTCAGTAAAAAGCTTCTTTAAAATTCAGAAGTTTTGTTTTGTAAATCAGTTAGAAACTGGGCACGTTTTCTATCAAAGAATTGTGTATAAAGACTTTTTTTACAGTGTATAATATTCTTGCCTGTCCAGCCTTGCTCACATGTTTTAAATCAAAAGAATATTTTTTAAACCAAAATGAGGCTTGGTGGGTAATTAATGGCAGACAAAAAAATTTAAACCGTGAAAAGGGTCTATTCTCTAAATGAAGGCTGACTTGTTTTTACTTAAAATTGTTTCAAATGGTTCCCTAATTCAATTATTACCCAAAAATGTCTAGCAGGGAGAAATGTTACTTGTAGAATGGTTATTGTTATGATTACATCAGTGATGCAATGAGAGGGAAATTTTTGACACTTCTATCATTCTAATCCTTTTTGATTTAAAACTTACAAATTTATTAAACTTTTTCATTTAAGTTAATCAAAATGCTTCAACAAGTAAATAGTTTTTATTATTTCAACATGCTGAGTATTGTTAAAACAAATACAAAAGTTGTGGTGAGCCTTCATAATAAAAAAAATCTAATTTTATTCTAACCTTCAAAACTTCTTAATTGTCTTCCTAATAATATTAATGTTAAACATCAATTTAAAATATTAATGACCAAGTAAGAAGAATAAGCTGTATATTAATACAATAATAATATAAATCAATTATAACATGGAATACTAATACTTAACCTAACAATGTAAAGCACAAAGGGGAGACGAGGTAATTATGAGGTACATTAGCCTTTTTTAATTAAGTCTGTATTGCTTAAAAAGTATCTCAACCTAGGAACAGAAATTTTAGTCATTCTTGCTCAAATAAAATTATAACCAACCAAAAATTTCTTATTTTAAAAGAATGAAAGTAACATTTTTATGATTATTTAGGTAAAACTCAGTCTCTAAAATTATAATTTAAAATTAATTGAAGAACATAAAAATATACTGAAAATTTGATATACAAAACTGAACAGAATAGAAACTTCTCAGTTAACATGTCATGTTTGTATATCCCAGGTAAAGGATTTTTTGTACATTTAGATTGTTTGACTTAAATTCGGGGAAAGCATATTTAAATTCCCCACAATTATCTGACTCCCCTCAACTCAACATTGATAAAGTGCTTATACTAGGCTTGTAGTCTCTCTCAATAACCAGAAAAACGGCTCAAAAAAGGTTAAATTATTGCCAATAATAATCAACTTACTTGAAAATTGCATTAGTATATTAATTTTTTTTTAAAAAAGTACCTTTAAATTAATATAAACTTTGTGAAATGCCCTGGCAATGCAAGGTGTTAATTACTTCCTAAGAATCAACAAATAAATTGATGTAATAAATTTAAAACCTTTCTGCAAACTGTAAGTCATGAATAGTGAAGTATAAATTGTACAAGGCCTTATGGGCCAAAATAAAATTATGCTGTTAGCAATAAGTTAATTAGAGTATAAAGAACTTCAATATTTTAGTTTGAAAATGATGTCCACATTTTGTGCTTAAGTAATAGCTAAGGAAGGAATCGCAGAAGGAATCATAAAGTTAAAGGTAATAATGTTAAAATTAATTTTAAAAAAATAAATATATCAAACAGTTAATGTTTTTGGACACAGCACAACTCAATAAATCCTTTCCCAATAAAAAAACTAATAATTATGGCCTTCGGCAATACTGTACTTTCTAAAATTATTTCAAAGGTAAAACAATAGCACTTTAGTTATAATGGAGTTTAAACGTGGCATTCATGAGCAACTGTGATTAACTTTGAAAGTACTATGTCACGACAAAACCTCAGCAGATATAAAGAACTTATGCTTGTAACCGCTGATAGTTCAACTGTAGCATTGGAACTACCACATGTTCTAGTTCATCAAATTATGTATATATAAGTCAAAATTCAGAAACAACATTCTATAATTATTGTAAGTTGCTTGCAAATATCATACTTTTTAGGTGAAATGGTAAATATGGAAATGGCTGTTGTTTAAAACTCATATAGCACATTGCAGAAAAGAAAATTCTGAAACTAAATGTACTTTTAATGACAGTAAAATTGCAACTAGCACATAACATGGTCTTAAAAGAAATACCAGTTAAAACTGTAACTTAACATTCTGTCAATATCTGATGTAGTAATCTTTTGGTAGCATTAGGAATGCGCCCTCAACTGTCTATAAACTACTGAATATTTCTTTGTCTACTGCTTAATATATATTATACTAAACTGAACTATGCAAAATAATAGAAATCTTGCTCAATAAACTTCCACCAAAAAAAAACAGAGTTCCTCGCTTGATTTCCTAACTTTGCAAGAATAAAGTAAATTCCTTCTATTATCTTTTATCTAACATAAAATAATTTCTTTTTTTATTCACTGGTGCCTTTATTATTTTTCTACAGGTTGATTGGTTAAAAGCAATTTCAGCGATGACTTTGTCTGCATTACCAATCAAATAAATAGGACTTGGCTAATTTAAAGACTGAAATAAGCATAGTTAATGTTGAAATGCAGATCCCAAAATAGAAATTTAATGTAAATAGGTGATAGGAATTCCTGTCAACTCGGAAAAAAATCACTTTTAAACATAATTCAACTATAATTTTTATGCATTCTTTTGTAAGCTTTAGAAAATAGTAGCTAGCTCAAGAGTTTTATAAATTTGTAATTTTCTTTCACTGACTAATGCATACATTAAACTTAAAATTTTACTTAATTTATATGATTGTAACCTGTTACAGCACAAAAATGCAGAGGGCCTGTGAAATTTAAATCAACATTAATTTACTTTCTTTCTCTCTGTTTATGGATTTGCACCATATTTTTTTATCAAATAAAGTTTTTCTTAACTTCTATTGCACCATCAATACTAGAATTTTAAAAAGGACAACCTAACTGAATAAAAATGTTCAATATTTTAGCTTTACTTATGTACCACAGTTGATTTATTACATGAAAAATAAATATTAACTGTTTTAGCTTGAAGTGATAACTCCAATTATTATACAAAACAAATCTGGTCTAGAAGTTTCCAAAACCCTCAGGGAATTTTAAAAATTTAGTTTAGACTGAAGCATTTTCCAAACAATACTTAAAAACAACAATAAAAATATTAACTATAAATTGTTATTATTTAATTTACAGCTTATACAATAAATGGAAAAAATAAAGTACAATTTTAAGAACACCCAGAAACTCGAGAGTTCATAGACTTGCTCTAGCATGATAATCTTATGGTTTGAAGAATCATTAAACTAATTTTGAAGTCTAAAACAAAATAATGGACCTACTAAAATCAAAAATGCTGCACCACAAACTTTGAGCAAATGGTTATAACCATAACAGTTCTTTACTTTGTCTATTAATTTGAAATCTTTAATACACGGCTTAGCTTCATTACAAAGGCAATATAAAGTTTAACATTGTAATATCTAATAATAGACTTTACATAGTAAACATCTTAGCTCACCAAAACATGTCTGATTTCAGTTAACTCTCTTCTTCTGCAACATTAAAACAAAATTTCAAGAAATTATTTATAACATTAATCTCTTACAAAAAATTAAGCACCAGTTTCTAAATTTAAAGCATTTTTGATACAAACTCTGGCTAAATCAGATTATCTTTAAATGAAACTTGGAGTTGAAATAAGAAAAACAAATTTCAATTGGCTATTGATACATGTACAATGGTCATATACCGTATTTACCCGCGGATAGGCCGCACTTTTTTCCCAGAAAAATAGGACCGAAATTAGGGTTGCGGCCTA
>JAOEHV020391771.1:0-10769 GCA_025447995.2 Isaurus tuberculatus | reverse complement strand
GTACTATGTCTAACTATTACCAACTAACAGTAACAAATAAACCAAATACGATGCGTCGCGGTAGATTATGGTCTTTCTGCAACGAGAGTACTCGCAGAAACCATACTAGTTTTATTTAAAAGATAAAAACACATTTCAAGTGTTATAGAACTAACGTTTTTCTCTTTGGAGGTTGATTAAAAATTACTCTATTTTCTAAAAAAATTGTCGTGGAGTAAAAAATGTGAAGAAAACGGCTCTGTCGAGAAAAAAAGTTTAGACTTTCATGGTCTACGAAATAAACAGCAAGTAAAGATAAATTGTGGATGTTCTCTCTTGGTTGGCTACATCAAGTCAACGAATTAACTGATGAACGTTTGTTTACAGTTTCTTTATAATGTTTTCTTTAATTTATAATGTGCACATATACCGCAAGCATGAAAGTATCACAATTAAATTTTTTAAAAAAATAGTATTTGCTACTTTCAAAGTAAAAGAATAATTTCTTTTTTTGTAGCGTAATCATGAAATTTACACCCATTTGTGTTTATTGACCCAAAAACTTAACTTTGCCTGTTCAAATTTTCTCCTGGGCTCATCCTTGCTTTTATATTTTTCGGTAAATCTCAGCCGGATTGTTCTTTTAAATATAATTCTTATTTTAAAAAAACGCGTATGTTCTTATTGCACTGACGACTTTGAATCTCACTATACACTTCGATTTTATGGTTTAAACTTTAATCCGCAAAAAGGTTTATTTGGTATCGTTTGCTCAGACTGTAACTATTTAACTTTTCTCTTTCAGCACAAGTTAACAAATAAACAAAAACATCGAAATATAATAGGCTTTGGCTTCAAAAAATATAAAATTTTCTCTCATTTTGCTAATTATAAAAGTAAAAAAAAATTGGTAGTAGTATCAACTTTAAGACTTTGGTTCTCATTATTCATTTTTCGTCTTGTAAAAAAAGTTCCATCTAGAAAAACGATGAGGATTTCATGCTTTTATAAAAACACTCTAGCAAGTATTTCTGAACATGGTTTTTTAATTAATTTTAAAAATCTACACAAATTTTCACGAATGGTTACACTGCATGCATAAAATCAGTGATTGATCTACATATTTTTTAAATTTTCATTTGCTGTTATATCACTACAAAAGCTCAAAATTTTAAACCCTTCGAGAGTTTTTACCAATAGAAATGATCTATCTTCACTTATTATTTGCAACTACAAAAATATCAATTTATAATACATTATAAGGCATTTCATTTGCCTAACATTCCCAATAATAATTAACTATTTTATTGAAAACTTGACCATTACTTTCAAAAATATATCCTTATCAAGCCAAATTATAAAAACAAATTCCTAAACTAAAGTGTTTTGGTAAAATCATTTTCATTGTTTCCACCAATCCTGGCACAGTATCTTTGTGTTACAAAGTTAAAGCCACGTTTTTAATTAAATTGTGAAGGTGGGTTTGCGGTGGAAGTTACTATTCTGAGATAAATGTATTTTTGTTTTGCTTTTTTTAAGTCTGGCTATTAACTGACCTTTTCAAGGATAAACCTACTGATAGCTATTCACTGATAAAACTACATTATAAACTAAGATGTTCTGTATTTATGGATTACAGTAACGTCTTAATTTATGTAGATTCTTAAAGTTATTTGTTATGAGGTTTTTTTGGTCTTCCAGATGGTATTGATTTTGATCTACAAGTGGTTGAGGGCATGCCTGGTTCATCATAAATGTCTTCATGGACTTCACTATAAAGTGATGTTGACACTGCAACTTCCTGGTCATCTACAGCCTCGTAATTACTATCATACTCAGGAATTGATTCATCTTGATTAAGCTGGTCAGATAGGATTTTTTGTTTTGGCTTTGATTTCACCAAATCAAGACCTCCAGCCTCTAATGACACTCGTAAATTGGAAATTAAATTTCCACCTTTTGAGGCCAATTTTGAAGGACTTCGATGCTCAGAACCTCCAGCATGGGTAAGAATGTCAGGTGCACTACCTTTCCGAGGCGGAGGAAGGCGAGGCTTTGGTACTGATGATGCAGTCTTCTGTGCTATTCTGTGAGCTGGAGGCATAGGTATCTTAGCTACTGGAGGTGATACTGATGCATACCCCAAGGAACAATAGTCATCTTCTTCACTTGTGGAGGAGGTTGAACTCTTGCTATTCATCACCAAACCTCTGCTAGATTTTACTTCTTCCACACTGTGTGAACGCTGTACAGTGGTTATCGTGTTACCAGACTCACCTCTTAAAATACCTGGTTGCTTTTTAATTGGGAATCGCTCTGGAATTTGGGGGCCAGTATCATGCTGTCCAGCAATACTACTGGAATTGCTCTGAGTTAGGGGTGCAGGTCCTGTGCGACTCCTGTTGTGGTCTAAGGTATTGTAAGTTGCATCCCCTGACTGTGGTGATTCGGTTTGGCAACCAGGATTGATGTTGTGAGACAGTTTGTCATACTCCCTTTCATTAACTTTCTGAACTGCTGGATTTGTTTTATATTTGTCTGCTTGTTGATGAGAATGCTGGTGCTCTAGTGATGAATGTACCTCTGATGAACTCTTAACTACTGAGCTTCTCTGACTTAGTGTGTCATATGTGTCACTTAACACATGCGGACTATGTGCTTGGCTCAAATTGTCATAAGTATTGCCAACTTGATTTTGAATTGATTTCTGTGGCACACTGATCACATTCGCTTTGGTTGGAGAGTTCTGTTTGTGGCCAAGAGTGTTATAGACATTGCCTGAATCAACAGCTTGTTCCAAACCACTTCTGGCTGGTGGAGTTGTTCCACCTAAGACACTGTACATGTTATCCCCAACCAAAAGAGGACTAGATGGCAAGCTTGTACTAGTGAGTTCATTGTACATATCCCCGCCATTGTGCCTCTTTTCAACTGATATTGAAAGTCTATCATAATCATCATCATTAAAATTTTTTCCTTTGCAATTTGACAACTCATTTATTGAATGTGGAGGTGATGGTGGACTCTGAGTGCCAAAAGTGGAAGTAGACTTACTGAGCATGTGTCCATATGGTGACGCATATCGGGGTTCTTTCCTAATAGGATTTTTACTTACACCAGGACCATGATTGTAATTAGGGTGTGGATGGTGTGGAGGTAATGGTGAATTACTAGTTCCTAGGTGATCATAATGATCTACTGACACAACACTGCCAGTCCTTCTGCCCCCAGAACTTGCTGATGGCCACTGCTGTTTGTTTTCATCATGTACAGGAGAAGCTGTTTGCCCCTTTGATGCTTTGGACTTAACGACTGAATCGAGTAACTTATATATTTCATCATGAGCACCAGAGAAAAAAGTGAATAGCCCCTCCCCTGTTGGTGCTCTTCGTCCAGCCTCAATAGTGAATTTTCCTTTGCTACTCATGTATCGCCTCAGACACTTGAATGGCCAGGCAACTAAGAGGTGTCCGTCACTGGCTGCAACAAGTCTGAGCTCACAGTCTGCAATGTGGAGATAACACAACCCTGATGCACCAAGCTTTTTGAACTGTTCACTGGCCTCAACTTCCACACTGAATGATTTCACTGGAGAAAGAATAAAATTTTCAATGACATCACTGAAATGAACCAGACAAATGGTGCTAAATTAATGAAGAAAAAGTTTAATCAAATGGTTAATTTGCCCAACCAGATGTGATAAGGATACACAGGCAAGTCACATGAATTTCAAATTGGCTAGTTAGCAATCTTACATTGTTCGAAAGCAGGTAAAATTTAATCAAATTTCAACAAATGAAATGATTGATGCACCAAATGATTTCTATGGTGGAAACAGAGTAATACTTTGTGGAAAGGGTGCACATACGGTTTTTATTCACAAGTCGTGAAGTATTATAAAATGAACAAGTGAGTATGTACAGCAAATGAGTGAGTTTTATGATCATACGAAATGACATGTGAATAAAAACTATACAAAGCACTCTATATGTTTTTTGTTTATCATATATGCATTTCAAGATACCCTTTTTAGTTATGCAGAATAAGGTTTTTAATCATGTTTTTTAAAATAGTTCCTAGCAGTATTTATAAAATATGAAAATGAGCATTTTATTTAACAAATTTGTCAATGTAATCTGAAAACTAAAACCTTGCTCTTGAAAACAAAAAATAAAGTTTTGAAAATATAACTTGAAGAAAAAAACTTTTAAAGTTTTCTGGTTCCCATTTGCTGTCGATTTTGCTTATGACTGAGGATCAGCAGTTCTTGCAGCTTTTCAGGAGAAAATCTGTTGATGTTTCTTTCCTCTCACATATTAGCTAAAGCTAGCTAAATCCTTATACGAGCCTAGTGGCCCATGGGGCTGGCACTTATCTCCGGTTTCTGTAGTGTTAAGTGGATGAGAGTCATTGACTACCCCTAGATGGGACACTAGTCAGTCGAAGGTTAGCTCCCAGCCGAAGCTGGTACTCATTTACCGACCTTGTAAGGATGGAAAGCTGAGTAAGCTTTGGTGGAAAAGAAGGTCACACAAAGGTTCAATTTTCGGTAGAGCCGAGGAATCGAACCTGGGACTATGTGGTTGGAAGGCATAGATTTACCAACTGCGCCAACCACGCCGCCATACTAGAAACCCATTAAATGATTCCAAGGCCAAATAAGGTTTTGCTTTAATATCTTAGTTTCAAAAATCCTTAGCAAATCTTTCATTATAATCTTGAGTCACTTTTGTAAACTGTGCAGCACTTTTCTATCATGAATGAATGATCGGCATGCTGCTGGTCTTTGCTTTCCAACAACAAAACTTTTCAGATAATTTTAATGTTGTCACTTCTGATTGGATGTAAAGTTTTTCTCACACATGAAAAAAGCAATACCCTGCTTCTAATTGGGCATAACGTTTTTCTCACATGTGAAATGATGCTATGCAGATTGTGGTTGGTTGAAAGCAATGAACAAACAAAATTTTACTGAATAGAAATTTGATGAGTAAATCTCAATAATATTATGTATATGATAAATGATTTTACCAATATGTCTCTTGTCACTACAGTGGTTAAAATCTCAAAGATGTGTGCAGGGATTTTTAGAAAAGATTAGGAAATTTTCAAATGAACAATGCAGAAGTAGCAGCTTCATGGAGAACAGCAGTTGTAAGGTTACAAACTTGAAGTAGTGTTGATAAACAAATTATCATCACTGTACGAATAAAAAAGCTGAAGTTTAAGTGTAATCCCTTCATCAAAGCATCACAAGGTTTGTTTCATAACCAAATTCATTACCACTTCTTCTACATGGGTGACATGCTAGGGTCCTATGGTGGTGTTTCTGATACTGTAAGAACTAGAATTTCACGTACATGCAAAAAGTTTCAGGAACTGAATGGTGTTATGAGAGGTAGCATAGGTGTATGGTTTCTTGACGCAAAAGGGTAACATGAATAAGATTTTTTTTACAAGTAATATTGTACTTCTGCAAAACCTGGGAACTGACTGTAAAGGATTTACTGACATTAAGGAGTTGAAAAACGGCATGACCAGGACAATGTGTGGCGATAGGATGTCAAGACTTGCAGAAATTATAATGTGATTATTACCTGTTTTTTGCTCAAGTTTTTTACTGTTAGGGGAAGAACTTTCAAGATATTTTATGTTTTATATGGCTACTTCAGTTCATCGATTTATTTGCTATCCAACTTGTAGATCAAAAAAATACAATCACATTACAGATCTTAACAACTCGTTTTAGTCCCATAGGTTTTATATGATAAATTAACTGAAATCACTTTAATTTTGGCAAAAACAATTAAAGCCCCTCCTCAATGAGATAACTGATGTCAACTTTGATTTGGGGGACCATGCCTCTTCCCCCACCCTCCCTCCACAAACCCCCCTCCTCTCACGGACCTTCTCACCCTCCCCCAAAACCACAAAAAACTGGTTATTTTTAATAAGACGTGATAAAATTAGCGGTAAATGTTATTTAATTTTGTAATCAATAAATTGCTAACCAGTGTTTGCTTCCTCCAAAGCATGAATCCACTCGTTCATCGAGTCAACTGTACTAGCCGCGAGGCGAAATGTGTGCTCCACCGTCTTCACATCAAAGACAAACTTCCTCTTAGGGTCGTTTACCTTGACGACATCAAATCCCGGATAAAGGTGCAAAACTCCTTTAGGGTCATGTTTACCGCTTCTCCAGTTTTTATCCTTGTAGTACTCAAGGCAACGAACATCACTTACAAGAAGATGCTTTAAAACAAAATGGCGTCTCTTCCATTCTTTCTTCCCTGGATCCGAATCTGCCGACGAACACTTGTCCAAGCCTCCCTGTAAATTATTGCGAAAAATAAACAATCTGGAACGACAACTGAAAAGCTAACAATTATTCTGATCAGACTATAGTTCTTAATCGTTTTATTGAATGATTGCGAAATTAATTTGTAAAGCATCACAATCACACATGATTGCTCCATTATAAAAGCACAATGGCAAATTGTGGCTTTCAATTGAGGAGAAGAAACAAAATTATGATAAAGATGAAAATGCTACTAAATTAAAAGCGAAACAAAGAATGGACGCTGCCGAATACCAACCTCTAGAACCACTTCCATGACAATATGGTTGTAGCCCTCCTTCCATGTAAGCAAACTTCCGCCTCAACTAGTCTAATTTCTTGCCTCCCCCCTGAGTCTCTGTGTCCCACCCCTTCACAAAACCTTTTTTTTACTAAAAATAACCAAATTTTTCGCTTCACTTTAATTTTAGGTTATATATACGTGATACGTGACAATAAAGGGTTTAAATTATTCATAAGATTTTAAACTTTGAAATGTAAGCCTGCTTTATAAATAATTTGTTAAGTTCATTGTTCTTATAATCCGTTGTAAAAGTTACAGAGTAATTTGATTATTGAACTGAAGAAACGGTGCTATAACTCCTTAAAATTTTTAAAGGAAAAAAACAATTGTCTTATTAAGGAAAGTTACTGTGGCTTTCATGACTATTTTCAAAGTCCTGAAGCTTACGTAATTAATTAAAAAGACGCGAAAAAGAGATGAAGTCTAAACAAACACACTTTTTATTAACACTCAAACTTATAGACAAACAAGGTAAATGAAAAAAAACAGGTTTGACTGGAAACTTAATGAATAAGTTTTTATAGTACAAGGATTAATAACATTATTAGTCATTTATGAAAAGTGCTTATTGTTACTGTTGGCTCAATTTAGAAACCTTTCGTGTTCAAAAAAAATACCGGTGCATGCTTTAAAAACTACTGGTGCTTTATTCAAAAGGACAGAAATAACTTGACTTGAACTATTCCTTTTCCCAAAATCGCAAAAATTGACTGGCGAAAAAAGCTACATAACTCAAAATTTCTAAATTGAGTTTGAAATATTTTATGAATAAGAGTATAGTGCTTCAGGTACTACATTTCAAAAAGTTAAAAAAACAACAAAAATAACCAATAAATTTTTTTTTTTTTAATTTTCGAAAACTTTAGTTGGTCTAAATACTTTTCAGGTAAAAAAGCACCCTTTGGATATCAAATATAATGTTTTTCAGCAAGTTGTGTCAAAACTTTTTCTGTTAACCCCAGTTTACAGCACGCGAAAGTTGTTATTTATATCTGTATGCACAATGATGTTTTTTGTCTGCATGTTTAGTCATTTGCCTAAAAAATTAAACGAAAAAAGTTTTTTTATGGTTTTTTAAAAACTTTGTTTTAAGTTCTACCTAAGCAATCAATAAGCAAAACTATTGTTTAAACGCCCCCTGTCTTTTGAAATGGTCAAGAAAATACGATAACCAAGAAGTTTTGTGTTTTTTTATAAGAACGTCAGGCTGAAAATTGCCAAAATTTAAGAACATACTAAGAAAATACCTCAGGGTGAGGAGATATGAAGAACATTTTTTAGATATGGCACAAAACTAGACTGATCATATATGATATATAAGCAACTGTACTATCGTTATATTTAAGAATATTTTATAAATATTTTCGGCTGAAACCCAGAAAAAAATTTAAGAAATTCTATTCAGCCTTGGCTCAAAAATTAGACGTTTTTTTTTTTTTAAAAAAAGAGTGTACTAAACAGGACAGAATCTAAAAAGACCACGGCCGATTTCTTTAGCAAGGTGCGAGCAAGCTTTCCTAAACTCACTGCTAAAAAAGGAGTAGACAAATGGATTGGCCGTACTGTTAACAAGCATCAAGTAATATGCGACACTAATAAACTCCATGGGAACAGCAACACCAAGCGTGGTGACCACGATGTATGTGGCATATGGTACTGAACACACTACAAACACCAGTGTCAGTAGAAGAACTATTATAACAGCATTCTGTCTGCGTCTCATGTTCTGCGTGTTAATCGACGCTACTGAAATACTTCGACTGCGATTTCCTCGATAATAATAGATGTTGTCCTTGCTCCATATCATTATTTTGACGATAGAAACATTGGCGATAATTATCACCGTTAATGGGATGATGAATGTTGCTGTGACACTGAGAAGAGAGACGACGATTGTGTCTGTTCCCCGTTGCTGTTTGTATGTACAAAGAGGAATCACTCCAGTTTGACAAAAGGTTATGTCCATCTTCTCTATCCAGTGAAAATCAGGTATTGAAAAAAGCAACGAGTAATACCAACTGAAAACCACCATAAGCCTTGCCTTTCGTTTGGATAGTTCAAAATCAAGCGGTCTTACAACTGCCAAAAACCTTTCAACGGAGATGAAACATATCAAGCACGATGAGGCAGACAAACAAGTGAACAAAAGACCAGCAAAGAATTTGCAAGTGAGCCGCGTTGTCTTGTCTGGGTTCTTGTCATAGATCTCGTTCAAATTGTACAATAAGCAAACAGCCATGTCGGCTACAGCAAGGTTCTGTATTAGGAAGTTCGTGCGAAGTCTGAGTGAAGCAGAACCTTTTTTCATCTTCTGTAGCACAATAATAACCAAACTGTTGCCAATCAAACTTATCACTAGGAATAAACGATTAAAGAATAATTCAACGAAACTTGTAAAGAAATTCGGAGGAGAAATAAAGCATTTACAAAAACGTAGAAAGGCTATTCTCGCTTGCTCCTCAGAGGGAATGCTTCCATTACATAGAAACATCGACGATGCATTTGTGCTTGGATAAACAGCAGCTACATTAGTTTCGTTCATTTTTATGGTTTCGTTAATCGCACGGCTCTGAAAAATGTTTACACATGCTTCGTCAAACACATTTGTAATTCATGTTTTAAAAAAACTTTTATCCAGATGAGATGCCAAGCCTTTTCATGAGATCCAAAATAACTCTACGGCACAAACATAAAAAATACTTCTCAAGTTCAGGACATGCTGTTGCCCCAATCTCTAACAACGGTTCGTCTTCCAATCTTTAAGATAAAACGTTTTGTCAAGCACAAACGTATAGGAAAACAATTAAAAACTGGCAATTGAATGCTAATGTACTTGTCTTTTAATAATGATGGGCTTAACAGACAATATTAAAATTGTCAGTAAAAATTAAAATGCCAACACACAAAATTATCTCATACATATCTTTATCGAATACTGTATTATTTTGTGGACAGCTAAGATCTATGGAACCGAAATGATGAAAAATTCAACACTGAATTAAATCGTCCTTCAGCACGAAAGCAGAGACTCTCTCTATTTCCATAACCTATATCAGCAAAAAACAAAAAAAAAAAATTGAACACGCACTATGGCCCTGCTCACATAGAGGATTGGACACCCCCCCCCCCTTTCCCTTAGGAGGGTAAGCTTTCTAGAGGGATCGACAAACTTATCCCTCCCTAATATGCGAAGAGATGTCCCAGGGGCTATACACGCTTTGTTTTAATAAAAACAAACTTTATAAGAACACCCAGGCTGAGATTTGCCCAAAAATTATAAGCAAGCAAGGAAAAATCACCAGGATGAAATTTTAATCAGACAAATTTAAGAATTTTATTGAATCCTTTGAGGTGTACATGTAAGTTCATAATAATATTTCTAGCCGCTTTTTTTATTTTTTAAAAGATTTTATCGCATACCGCTAGATGAAACAATAACAATTGTTAAATTTTTTTTTTTTCATATATATATTTCACAAGTATTTTTACGTTTTTACTGGTCCTGTTTCTAAAGTAATTTGGACAGATTGGCAGACTGTTTCCAAAAAACTCATTTTTTCAAGACTTTTCCATGGCAGATAAAATCCATTTTTTAAAAGCCGAGAAAGTTGCTGCCAGCAGAGGAAGCTTGGTAACGAGCTCACGTACATAAATAAGTATTCGAACAAGTCTTGAGCAACATTGTACTGCAACTGATTTGGGGCAAATCATGCCGCCATATTTTGATAGTTCTCAAAGTTAAGTACTGTTAATGATCGAACTTTTGTATAGCTACGTTCAACTCCCTGGCTTGTCAAATGCTATAGCTTCAAATCCAAGCACTTATTAACATATTGCGTTCAAGACCTCCGTATTGTTCGCTTGTTTTTTGGAGCGAGTCGACCTCGGGCACCCAGCAGGGTAAACGGCAAACGGCCGGTTGATTTATCCTCGAGTTTCTCGAAAGGTCAATAATATGGCGCTGGGAAATTTTCAGAGGTGAGTGATTTGTAGAGTGTATATGTGAGCTGTGACTACAGAAAATATTACGTTCTTACACAAAGATGTATTGCAACATTATTTATAATATTCCTGCATACCTGTCAACATTTGAAAATTTCCATGGGGGAGATAGCGCGCGAGCTGTCGGCGTCCAACTGTTATCGCTTC
>JAOEHV020391672.1:0-10769 GCA_025447995.2 Isaurus tuberculatus | reverse complement strand
TAGTCACATTTTAGGCAGTTGATAGAGAGAAGTGAAGGAGGGTTTGGAACGGAAAAGGTTTGAGGACGGATGCCAAATGGAAGATGGAAGGTATAGCTTTGGTCGGACGGTTAGGCACCCGTCCATTAAATATTAACTTTAAAAAAACTTTCTAACATTTCTTAAATTCAATACAAGTTGAATTTCTCTAAAAAAACAGCTGTGACTCCAACCCCCTCCCATTCCTCCTCATCGCCTCTCCTACCAAATTTTTCCCCTCTTAAACCTCTTCCAAAACTCTGGAAATGTTTATGAGTCCTCCTCATTTACCGATCTATGACCCTATGATGGGGAATTGGAAGTTTCCAAATATTCACTGCGATACGATCCAAAATGTCTCGAACTTTGACAAAAATTACGTGATTGACTTAACCCCCCCTGACTTATTCACCAAAATACACTTCAAAAAGGCAGAGTCTATATAATGAAGGTATCCTACGTAAACTCTTACATCTTTAATCGTACCATATTCCGTCCAAACAAAGCCGATCCGTTGACACTAAATTTTGAAACGGATTTCGTAGTAACTAATTTCCCTAGCGTCTTCCTTTGGATATCGCGTGGCTCGAAAATTAAGTACATATAGAGTGCGCATTCTCATTAGTACCAAGGAGTCACAGTTGGAATCTCTTCGTGTGGGCAGGAAAAAAACCATAGGAAAACGATCACGTGACAGAGAACGTTTAGTCCTTTATGTTGACAAGACAAGACCTAAAATGTCAAGTTATTATTATAATTATTATTATTATTATTAGTTTCATTTTAGAAAATCACGTTTTTTATATGTAGAAGAGATTCAAGTTTATATAAGTTTCATTACAATGTACGAATGTTTTCAAATAATAGCTCATAGAATCAGTCAATAAGTTTCGCCGAGGATGGTGTTTAAGGAATTAGTCTTAATGTGCCACGAGGTCGGCAGTAGCAACTTTGAAATCGCTGTTGCAGCCTTCAGATGGTTAAAGCAGCAGTAAAACCCTGAAATGAGCAAGTGCGTGGCTTCATTGAATTATCCCAACTGTAGTAACGTTTTCATTTAAAGATTTATTTACTAATGAGAAGAGAGTAACCATTTGCTTATCGATGCCGATCTTGACTTGTAATTTCCGTCTAATCGAATTAGAGACAATATTCTGTATGGTAAAGTCCTGTTTTTGCCCTAGCTCGAGGAAGGACGACCTCTTCCTAGTCCGAAGGCCTTGTTGAGAAAGATTATCATCAAGAACAAGAAAAGAGCTATTAAACGTAAGATAAAAGTAAATAAACCAAATTAAAATAAATAATTGCATTTTAAAAAGATGGTTATAATTATGGCGATTTTGATGATAATGGATCACTTATATTAAACCTTCACATTTTATATTTTTTTTTGGTCAATTCGAATCTACCTTCCACTCTTAAATAAACACTTTTTTGAAAGCTTACTAAAAGAAACAAACACCCTCGAAAAAATACTTGCCTTCTTGAAAGTGCTGTCAGTGATTTCGTTTTTAAAACCATAAGAAAAGTCTCGTAGATTATCTTCTGTTACTTATCTAAATTATAACCAACTCTATCATCGCAAACTGTTTAAGTTTTTAGATGTTAAATTTAGCAAATACTGCTGGTTTTCTTAGTTTTGAAGTGACTACACTGAGCGATCTGCTAGAAGTCTTCTTGGTATACTACTTTACCCACCCTGCAGAGTATCAACGATGCAGCATCGTGTTTTTTACCCTTCTTGTAGCCTTCATTTTTAATCCTTAAGGGTTTTTTTCGTCTCAGTAAGTTGGTAAATTTATTGGCAAAATTTTGTTTCCTTTTTTTCTTTTAGTTTGATACTTGAATTTGATTGGTTATCTTGTTTATTTTGTTCATCTTGCTCATTCGCCCTCTAAAGTTATATGCTAATGACGCAATTTGTAAGTAATGATATCAGCAAAGATTCAACTTCTTTAAACTCTTTTAATTTATCTTCTTTTTAAATTTTGCGAACTGAACAATACGTTTAGACGTCTGTATAGATAGCATATTATCAGTTCTGAACAGCATTTCAAGAAGTTGTTATGAGATTATTTTTATTACTACAAACAGCAGCTGATGTCGTAACGCAGACCACGTCAGGTGCTCCAACTGGAACCGGAAGTGAAGAGGTTGAAGTGAATGGAGAATTGGATAACGGTGATAAGAATGGAGATGCTACCAATGAAAACGATGAACCAGCTAACAAGGTAAATAATGAATGATAAAACTTGACATGCTATTCTTGTTTTTAGCACAGACATGAAATTATCAGAATTTGTTTATGAGAAAACGAGTTGTTGTCGATTGTCGTTTAACTGTTGTCTAAAAGAATTAATACTGAGCCGTATTGCCTATCATTTCTTTAGCACAAGTGGAATAATTGTTGAACGTTAACAACAGTATCATATAAGAAACTTGCTGTTGATTTAAAGCATCAATATTTAAATTCTCGAAAAAGTTTTAAACTTTATGTAAATTGATTTCTCTTGAAAACCCGTGAACTCCGACAAATGCCCAGGTAGCCTTGGCGGTTTGAAGTTCTGAACGAAATGGGTAAACTTCGTGATGCAGTCTTTTTTTTCGATCCCTTCAGATCTTTCAAAACCTCGATAACATTGGGTTAAAAGCCGACCATACAACCAGATGTTATCGTTAAAAAACGCGTAATAGTTTAATATAGTTTTATGCTTAAAAGCCTCACGTTACCTCGAGAAGTTTTAGTTCTAGATTTTGAAATTTTGGAAGACTGTAAAGCAGATTTTACAAAGACTCTATGGCTTTTAACAGTTTTAACACTTAACGTATTTCCAATTTAACAACTTATGTTTTTTATCATTCAAGAATCGCAGAGAATCTACAATTGATGAAGAAGAAGAAGCTGAGGTTGAACTTTCGGAACTTGTAAACTACATCCAACCAGTTCATTTCAAAAGTTTTGAAATATCAACGAGTAAGTATCTCAATACGTTTTGCATTTAAACCGTCCTATGTTGATAGACGATTAATATTTTCGCTGTGTTTTTTGTGTGCTTAGACGTAATGCACCTATCAATAATAAGCCCCGAGGGGGAGAGGCCGGGCCTAGGGGTGGGGATTAGACATTTTCTCATTTTTTTCTATCAAGTGTCCTACCCGCGAGTCTCCACCTGGGGATATATTTGATGGTGAAAAGGCAAATTTTCCTACCCTGGGACAATACACAATGATCTAATTCCTTCTTTTAGCCCAGCTTCCCCTCCTGGGGGCTCAATATTGATAGGTGCGTAAGAGATTTTTTGACCTAACAGCTGTGTGTTATGAATAGCTAGAAGTACAAGTTTACACTTCGACATGAACTTTAATGCGAATGCAAATCTAATCGGACATTATAATAACCATTATTTTTGTTCCTACTTCCTAGAGTGTGAAATTTTAAATGTTCAAAGTGACTGATTTGTCGTATGTAATGCAACGAAAAGGCTTTTAGTAGTTGTATACAAGGATGATATGAGGAAAACTATCGGACTATTCGATAGGAAAGGTCATCCCTGTGATGTTACAATTACATCTTACATAAATACCACATCCTTTGAGGTGCAGGCTGCCGACACTACAATGATTGAACTAGAAAGAGTCAGTAAATTTTCTCTCCGCAGAAAACAACAAAAGTTACGAGATGTCGTCGTTTGTAGAAACAGTCGGAACGTCTTTACTAAAAGAAGCACCAGTGGAATTTGTGAAGTATCCTTTAGCGTGGTGATTTCAGTTATAGGTAGTTTTCAAATCCTTGCGTTCATGTTAGATTACTACATATTGAACATTTGTTTTTTTCAAACAAGTTCTGAAATTCTACGCTGAATAGGTCCTACGCGTAATTTAGATAATTCAAGGTTGATATTTTTGGTTGCTCTAACGAAAAACTAACGCTCGAAACGTCAGCTCCTTAAATAACTAATGGTTGTCATAAAACATTTAAACCTTGAGTTTTGTTACGTATACCTGTACGTATATCCTGTCCTTTCCTGTTTCTACCTTCGTCAGTATAAACAAGGCTATACTCAAGAATAGAACACACCCCTTCTAGGTGCCCTTTCAACTTCCTAAAACCACAACTTATATTAGTTGTTGCTAGAATATTTATCTATTCACGGAATTTATGAGAATAGTATGTCGTCCTAATAGGCTCTTTGCAGTTGGGGGTCACGTGACCATAGGTACCTTAATCAATTAGCTTGCTCTCCAGTACCATTTTCACATACATTTCCTTAGAAAAACTTTGATTTTATATTCGCTGTCATTTTTGAAATACTTAACGTTGAGAGTCGAAACTATGCCTTCTTACTAATTTCAACCTGCTCTTTCCATTTCTGAAAATAATTTTGTCGTAACTAATTAATTTAGGGAGGTTGTGGTCACGTGACCTCTAATTGCAAAGGGCCTATTGTAAATAAACATCAGTTACCGTGAGAACTGAAAATTTTAGTATATTAATTAACCAGTAATTCTTGTTGTCAGTGCTTTGCATGGAGGTAACTCGATTAATTTACTATTTCTTGCGTCAGATGTTCGGTCATTACTGTAAAATGTTTAACTGTGAAAGGAAACTAGATGTTTTTCCTTAATAAGATGCAGTTATAATAAGCGGCAGTTGAGTAGGATCTACCCAAAAGGAACACGTGTTGGATCTGAAAACTATATGCCTCAGGTAAGAAGTTTGTAAAGGAAAAGTCCAATATGTTACCACAGAGACAAAATTATTTGTATCGGAAAGATGTCGGAAATATCGTAAATGTTGTAAAATTGACTCTATCTAAAAACTTACTAATACAATTTACACACTTTGCCTAGTTGAAAAAGTAACTATTAAATAGTTGTGAAGTACTTCGGAAAATAGATGCAACGCATATTTTGAACAATAGTTTTGATCATCGCCGTAAGTAGTCCAGTCAAGCATTATATTAGCTCTTCGGTCATTATTTTGGTCTCTCTGACCAAGAGCTAATGCTCGGGACATCAGCTCCTCTACACCAAATCAGCTTTTATGAAGATGATCCATAAAATCTTGAACCCTGAATTGACTCATCTTGGACGAAGCAAGGCTTCAAAGATTACTGGATGGTCATGGTGGTGAAATAAGGCCAAAACCTGTAAAAAGCAGTAAGTGCGACTTCATTCCGATAGCTGGCATTATCCCTTTAATCTACCTTAATAGCAAACTGGAATGTTAGCAGCCATGAACATCTGTTTAGACTTTAAGCCTAATAGAGCTCAATTAGCTTTGTATGGCTGCTATCATTTAGAAGAACGATTATGAATGTGAGATTTAAGAAGTAATGCTTTCTACCAACGTTGCCTTAGTGACCATATTAATGGCTGCAAAAACTAAATACTAGCACGCATGCGCCATCTTTATTTAGTTCATAGTATATTTCTTTGTGTCATGTCGTTTACAATGTTTTGTAACAAAGCAAACATTTTCGTTTATTTTCTAATAATTTTTAGTTTTGCTTCGACAGCTGTACTGGAACGCTGGTTGCCAACTAGTTGCCTTGAACTTTCAAACCCTTGGTACGTAAATCTGAATAGGCCGGTGGCTTTTATATCACCTATCAATATTGTTTGTAAAGAGTCGTTTAAAAGAGTGTTCAACTCTATCGTTTTTAACAGCTCGTTGAATACCTTTTAAAAACCCCGGGTGGGGGGTACTCCCATATATTGACTATACGGGTATGTGCCGCTGTTCAGGGTATGGTTTTCAGACCATCCAGTCTAGAACAGAGTTTATAAATCACGGAAAATGTTGTTTAGAACAGGGTTAAAATTTTGCAATATTTACAAACTGTTTAGTACAGTGTGCAACAATTCTTCCTGAATATGAGAATTGGTTTGACTGGGTGTTGATGTACGTGAATTTTTTCATGATTCACAGTCCTGATCTCTGTTTAATATTTTAAAATAGTTTAGAACAGGGTATCAAAATCAAGCCATTTCTAGTATAGAACAGGGTCAGGTTTGTGAAGGACCAGCGGCACACCCCCACCCGAAATTCTGGTGAGTACCCCCCCCAGGTTAAAAACTAAAGAAGTATATGGACACTTGTAGGTTGAAATAATTAATAAACGCTCTAAGTAGAATAGGAAGCTGATGTTTGAGCGTTGGTGTGTAGTGTGATTGAAGTGATGATTATAAAGTATTGGTAAGAATAGTAATACTGTAGAGATTTTATGTGCGATGATGACCAAATACTAGTTATCGGTGGCATTAATATTGCCGCTTCGTTGTCGATTTGATATTTAATAATGGTAGCAATATTGCTAGACACAGAACCTATACATTTCTTAATGACCCTTTCATGTATCTTTTCTGGAACTCAAGCTAGGAATAAGCTACTGAAAAACAAATGATTACAAGTTTAGAGAGCACATGGGTAATATTTTTAGATACGTAAAGCCAAAAAAGACATTAAGAAGACGTTGGTAGCGGCCTAAACCCCATAAATACCATTAAAAATAGTACGCCCAAGATTTAGGGACGGACTATTAGAAAAGTTATGGGAGGGGGAATTTTCGAGCCGCATGAATTTTTTTTGATGTTTCCCTGGCATGAATATTTTTTTTGACTTTGCAGGAATTTTTTTCCAGGACTACTCTGCTTGCATGAATTCTTTTTTGTACTTCGCCTGCCCCTCCCCCCCCCCCATAACTTTTCTAATGGTCCGTCCCTTAACTGCTTTTATCAGATTTTACTGGTTTTTGATTAATTCACTCGTGTGAGGCAGTCCATGGCCCCTAACACTTGGGCTAACCAGTCTTCCTTATGGTAGATTTAGTGGATAACACCCATTACCAATCGTTGCTTTAATGTCTATTTTAGTGGCTTTAAGTATTTACTATTAGCGTGTAGATGCCTTTCCAACTAATGTCACGCTTTTAATAGTTTTTTGCCAAACTAATGGTTTGTGTGTTGTTCGTGGTGTTGCATCAATATTGATTTTAAGATTGTAGATTTTCTTCAATATTATATACAATTTGAAGTGATTATAATTTTAATCTAAATTTTTCGATTTGTGGCAGATTTGTGTATGATGTTAAACTTGGGAAAATTCGAATACAATGGTACATGTGGGTAAGTGCTTGAGTGAGCTTCGGTTTTTTTCGATTGAACTTCATATTTCGTTGTAAAAGTTAGAAAAAGTTGTCTTATCGGAGTTTCTAAAGTATACTCTTTCAAATACGTGTTGAATTTACACATTAAAACACGTAAACAGTAATTTTTTTAAGGAGGTATTTAAAATATACACAGTTCTGCAAAAGAACAGCCTTAATAAGCAAAGTTTGCGTATCAAGATATAGAAGGATATTTAAAAAAAGAAGCACTACGCAGAATTGAATGGTGTAAAGCCGTCCTGTTTCCTAAGAAAGCCTAATAAGAAAGCAAAAAAAAAAAATAAATGCGTGAATTATTCTTTAGCACACAAATGTCAGTATTTATAAAACCAAAGAATAAAGAAATAGCCACAGTTTTGTTCAATTTAGTGATAAGATTCTCTACGACTGAGCCCTAATAAAATACCCTATTAGTGTTTCTACTCGAGCCTCAGAAGCTATTGAAGAGCGCCACCGAGTAAGTGTAATTCGTAAACTAAACAACTCAAAGTTGAAGTTTATGATTATAGCCGTAATTAGTGTAAGGAGCTGATGTTTCCACTGTAATCTATTCGTCAAATTACTTGGCAAAAGAGTTTGCTTGTTTAATAGTTCCTAGAAAGAAATTTTCTGCGTCATCGCCTAGATATGACGTGCAACAACCCAAATTTTAAATTTTTTTGTCATCGCTGTACCTAATGTAAGGAGTTGAAACCTCGAGCGTTAGCGCTTCTTCATAGCGACAGACGGAGGGATATTTTAGGGATAGTTGGTTTGATACAGGGCTAACATTTGAAACTTCAGCTCCTAAACTGCACGTCATATACAGAATTATAATCGGAGGTTAACGATTCACTTTTGGTTTTACTCTAGGTACATTCTTAAACCCAGTTTTATGCGTCGTCAAGACAAGTCGTTCGATCCTTTTGCTGAATCAACCGTTGATGGAATCATCGCAGGAACAGTTGAAGTAAAGGTATTGTGCACTTTAAAATGCTTTATAAAATAAAGCAGATATAACGCGCTCTCTCATTGGCTGGGGTGACGTTTCTATTTCTCCATATAGATCATCAAGCTACGTCACACAACCATCTATATTGACTTTTTTTCGCACTTTTTCTCGTTCTTTGATGCTTATTTTATAAAAGAAATAGAAAACTCGCCCAGCTTGCTATGTTGAGCTATAGAAGCACTTGGGAATTTGTAAGTACACTCAAGAAGTGCAAGAAACTCCTCTAAGCACTTCTTTCGTGTACTTATAAATTCCCGCGTGCTGCTATAACTCAACATAGCGCGCGGGCTCGTTTTCTATTTCTATATTACTTCAGTTATAGGTGAAGAAGATTCTAATGTCAAATTTCCATTCCTTAGATCATATCGGGACAACTGCTCTCAGATAAGAAGGTTGGGATATATGTTGAGGTGGATATGTTTGGGCTTCCAGCAGATACTGTGAGAAGAAGAAGGACTAAAGTTGTACCTAATAATGGGATTAATCCAGTCTTCGATGAAGAACCTATACAGTTTCCAAAGGTTAGTTTGATACTTTGTAAGTTCCATAAAAACTAGTGAATTAAAAGATGCGTCCTAAGTTAGTAACTAATGTATCTTGTAGATTTTTTATGGTAAACCCTCATTTCATGTGCTAACACCAGTTGGAATATCAGGATACATCTGATAAATACTTTTTATTTGGAGAATAGTTGTTTCGACTTTAGGAATAATAATTTTATTGATTTGTAAAGCGCCAATTCTCTATTTTTTTTCTCGAATTTAATCTTGTGCAGTTTTGATACATATTCTAAAAATGTAACTGTTCTGCTTTTAACACATTTTTCCGACCACTTTCGACTTTTACTTCCAAACTTGCGTTATGAAGATTTTGTGTCCAGTTTGAAAACTTAAAACAAACTGTTGCAAATTATTGTCGGTCGTCGGACAATTCCAGACCTCTCTCTAGTGGTCTGCCTTAAATAGGCAGGTTCGTGCCTCACAGCATTCTATCCATAGCCCGCCTCTTAACGTTTGAGTATGGGGCATCATCCTTTATCTGATTTAACATACTAATTCGTTCTTCCCGGAGGCCTCTTGCCTTCTATTCTTCCCTCAATAATTATCACTAGCATGTCCCCATGCCGCAGAGTGTGCCCAATCCAAGTTCTTTGCCGTCTCTGTATAATTTCCATTAATATTCTTTCTTCCCCGACCCTACGCAGCACCTCTTCATTGCTAATCTTATCTGACCATAAGATACCCAACATCTTTCTCCATAGCCACATCTCACAACTTTCGAGTCTTCTTCTCTCTTCCATGCGTATAGTCCACGTTTCAGCTCCATATTAACAGAGTGCTCCAGATCACGGTCTTGATTATCTTCTTCTTCAAGGTTAAGTTGAAGGACTTTGTGAGTAGCTCTTTCCTCGACGAGAATGCCTCTTTAGCACGTGCTATCCTACACTTTATTTCCTTTTCACAGTAACCATCTTCTGTTATCAGACTGCCCAGATAGCTGAAATGGGTTACTTGACTTAGCTGTATATTATCCAGAAAGATAGCAAACTTCTCGCCTGGCTGCTTGGAGATTTTCATAACCTTTGTTTTCTTTGTGTTGATTTTCATCCCATATTCAACAGCCGTTTCTTGCATCCTATTCATCATCAGTTGTAATCCTTCAACAGAACTAGCAACAGTCGCTTGATCGTCTGCATATTGCACTGTTCTGATGAGGTGTCCTCCCACCCTATCCACCATCCTTTAGTCTGACCGTTGCTGACTGACCCATATATAGTGCCACAATCAATCTCCGATCACGCCAGTCAACTCCTATGCATTTAAGCGTTTTCAGAAGTTTCGACCAGTCAACTCTGTCAAAGGCTTTCTCATAATCTACGAAGCACACATAAATATCCTGATTGTGGTCAATACATCTCTCAGTGAGAAATCTCATCACAACAGTGGCTTCACGTGTCCCTACACCTTTCTGGAAACCAAACTGGTCATTGGAGATAAAGGCTTTCGTCTTCGGTTCTATTCTATTGGTCAACACACGAAGAATGACCTTTGAGGCATGGACCTCCAGGCTGATGGTTCTGTGCTCGTCGCATTTAGTTGTCTGTGGCCTTTTCTCAATATGTATTAGAACCGATCTCATCCAATCCTCTGGCCACACTCCCGCGTTGTACACTGTGCAGCAGAGTCCTGCAAACGCTTTAATTCCCTCCGTTCTTAGGGCTTTCCACATTGCGGCCGGTATTCCTTCGACGCCTTCTGACTTCCCATCCTTCAGCTGGTGTATTGCCTTCAGGATTTCCTCCTCTAAAACATCTGATTCTCGACTATCTGCATCTACTTCTTCTTCCACCTCCAAAGGTAAGCTATTTGGTTTCTTGTCACTTGCGTACAGCTCTTCAATATATTCCTTCCATCTATTGCTGATGTCAGATACTTCTGTCAGCAGGACTCCATCCTTGCTAAGCAAACTATTCTGTCTCTTCCCCCTGCGACCCTCCTGGCATAGTTCCTTTACCTTTGCATACACCAAATCCGACCGGCCTATTCTTTCCAGATCTTCTAAATCTTTACATTGAATCTCCCACCATATAG